>VDFB02352786.1:0-106371 GCA_007258455.2 Sequoia sempervirens
ATTTCTATTAAAAAATTTACATATCCATTTTTTGTTGGATTTTTTGATCCTAGATTTGAGATGCACAATGTTAAAGGAGATCCCATGACACATTCAAGGTTCTTTAGTGCTACATATTTGGATTTTGTGTATGATAATAAGTTATTGGCTAAGTTCTTCCCATGAAATTTAAAATATTATGCTATTAAATGATTGTATTATCTTCCATTTTAGATTCTATTTTTTAATATTGAGAGGTGGTCAATGCAAATGTTAGAATGTTGGATTGAAGTTTATTATTTTGGAATTTTTATTTGTAAATAAGGATCTACAAAGTATATACATTCTTAAGTATTGCAGGGTGGATGAATGTTAAGGAGTGAAAGTTGTTAGAGGCTACAGCACTTAATTGCTTGGATCCTTCTGTGCTTCATCTACATCATCCTACCTTGTAGGAAGTTTGAAAGAAAAATTTATTTCCAAAAGGATAGTAAAATAATGGAAATGACCATTGTACAAACTATACATTATAAATGACTGCTAATATAATTATGACTCCTGACCTCCAACTTTTTCCCTTTTGTAAATAGTAGCCAAAATTTACTTAGTGTATGATTACACTTCCTCCTATTAGGCCATTAGATAAATCTAAAGTTATTCCCAAAAGATATAATGAGAAAGAATTTTGTTATTAAATTGTAGAGTTAATAGTAATTATACTCAACATTTTATGGGATTAAGGAATAATTGATTAAGGATTTGATTGATTTTAAAAAATAGGTTGAGGGGGTTAATATTAGGGTCAATCCTTCAATTGTTCCTCCTAATGAAAATTTAAATATTTTACACTAAATAAATCTAATAAAATGGTTTTATATTAGGGTCATGAGATTGAGGTACATATACATGTTGACGAGCTTGAAATCATTGATTCACCTATGTATGTGAGGAATGATTTGTTGGTATTAATAAACATTATAAGGGTACTTATTCTTCTTCTTATGTACTAGAGTGATTGACTTTTATAGAAATTTCTATGGACTAACCAGTATTCAAACTTAGGACCTCCCACGACAGTGTTGGGATGCTCTACTATTGGGCTGTGGCTCACATGTGATGGAAGGTCACTGGCTTAGGTGTGTATCATTTCTCCCAACACACTCCTTGAGCCACAACATAGGTGTCAAATGCACCTAGCTTGGCTCTAATACCATGTTGAAATTTCCATGAACTAGTTAGGATGCAAATCTCCACCACTAAGCTACCCACCCACTTTATGACAAGTCAATTTACGATTTAGGTATGCTAATTTTTTTGACACCTTTTTCAAATTGTGAGATATTACCAAATAATTATAATGGTCCTTTGGTTTTGTGTGGATCATGAACCATGTAAGGGTGTGTTTATTGATCTTACTCACCAATAAAATGTATGCATTGAATAATTTTTGTTTTATCATCATTTTATAAACAATCATATGCATATTTGAGGGTTTATTTAAAATTGACTAATAATATGTTGATTGAAACTATAGGATACATTATTTTACCTTAATTTTTTGGTCTAAAAGATGAGGGAATTTCTTATTCTATGTCATATTATTTGTTCTTTAGATGTATCTCATATTTTACTTGGGTATCCATGGATAAAACAATATCAAGCAACATCATCTATGTCATGCCATCAAGGTATCAAATATGTTTGAACACTAGTAAAGAGGTCACAATTGCAAGAGATCCGTATATGCCTTTATTTTAGATTAAGTCATTTAGCCTTAAATAATTTTAAGAACATACATAAGGATCCTCTATATAAGTGCAAGGATTCTTTGCCTAAGTTGTAAAAATTTCAAAAGGAATAACAATGGTGGGAAAATCAAGACAAGATGCAACAATTTAGAATTTCTAAAGGGTTTACAATTATTAGAGCCAAAGTAGGTTATATGTAGGTTTTATATTATAAAATGATTCAAGAATCTATAAGGCCAAAAGAACCATAAGCATTGTAAACTTTAGTTTAGAAGCATAAGGGATTGGATATTTTCATTCCTAAACATGGTTTTCATAAAAAAAATTACTCATGTAGCAAGCACACTATAGAATTGACAAAGAGGGTTAGGGTTTTTAGCTTCATTTGTTATATGGAGATATTTTATTGTAATGTACATAATCAATGATATGATTCTTGATTTTTTATAAGATTTAATATTATGACACCTTAACAAACCAAGCTATGACTTTCATGGTTCACTCCTACATGTATGAAATTTACATTTTCATCTACAAGTTTGACCCTAAATTTGTAGTTTTAAAATTATTTTGTGACCTTGACCCCTACACTTCTAGTCTTTAGGAATTTATTTATCTCCATTTTTTAGACTATGTTGAGAGCCATTATAATGTTTATTTGCACTAACTTTGGGAGGAAACTCATTTTCCTTTACTCAAACCCTTGGATTGATTTAAGAAAATTGAACAAGTTAAAATACATGCCAAATATAAATGCAAGTTCAATGGGTGTAGTTTTGAATTATAGACCTCTCATCCCCTAACAGATAGTTGATAGTTTTGATAGGGAAGCAAAATACTATATTGAAAATGCTTGAAAAACTTTCAAACAAATGCAATTTGAATTCATTTTAACCTGTCAATAGTGCTCGATATGCAAACTGGAATGATGAATTTTGAACAGACGAACTCAAATTTGCTTTGGCCGGAAAGAAACACCTTTGTTTGGTCTCCATCACGCTCTCGGGTCGCCGCACGCACCAAGGACATTAGGGACAGTGACTGGTAAAACAAGTAGTAAAAGTGATAGGGTAAAATGAACGAATTTTTTCTTTTTGTCATATTAGGGGGTTTAGTCGAACCCATGTTCGACTGAACCTATTTAAATATTGTTTTTTTTTTAGGGTTTCTTTGGTTTGGTCGAAGCATGGGTTCGGCCGAACACAATGGTTCGACCGAACCAAAGAAATGGTTCGGTCGAACCATTGTGTTTGGCCGAACCCATGAAATATGGTGAACAAGAAAAATGCGAAATTTCCTTCCTCTAATAAAGTGTAAACCACTATTCTAAAGCCACCCGTGGCTGACTTGTAGTGATTTAATTTCTTGTTGCGGATATATAAGAGTGATTGTTTATTAAAATTGAAGTGTGCAAGGAAGTGTGCTTCTGTATGAGATGTGTGAATAATGTCCTAATCATTCGAAGGTAGAGTAGAGTGTGAAGAAGAGTGAAGAAGAGTGAAGAAGAGTATGAAGAAGTGTTCATGTGCTTAACCGGAATTGTAATTAGGCATTAGTAGATGCTATTTCCTTAGTTCAAAATATTGATGGTTGTAATCTGAATCTTTGTGTAAAACAGTGTGTCTTCCTTTGTAATTGAGCAGTGAGCTCTAGGCAGTGTGCTTGAATGCATGTGTATTCCCATTATTCTTCATTATACTTTTAACAGGGTATAATCTTGTGGACTAACCTCCATCACGATTTTTCCCCTAACAAGGTTTTCATGTAAAAATATTGGTGTTCTCCATGTTTCTGATGTGTTGATTGTTTGTGGTTTATTATTCATTCATTGGATCTGAGATTAAGTTAAGTTTGAAAAGTTTAAATATTATGTGACAACTGATTTACCGCCCTCTCAGTTGTTTGTCCTTATTTTTCCATCAATTGGTATCAGAGCAAGTTCCTCTAAAGAAGTTTAAAAGCTTGAGGTGATCTGAGATGGCATCATACAAGGAAAATCCTAGATTCGATGGAACTAAGTGCTCTTTGTGGAAAGCCAGAATGGAGTGTCATTTGAGGTTTATTGGTGAACCCTTCTGGAAGATTACAAAGAACAGATATGTTATTCCTCAGAATGGTCTTTCCACTCCTAATGAGATTAAAGAGGTTGAGATTAACATCAGGGCTATTGAAGCTTTGTTGAGTGCTTTGACAAATTTGGAAATGACAAATGTGATGGATCTGAAGACAACTCATGAGATCTGGAAGAAGCTAGAGACTTTGTATGAAGGAGATGCACTTATGAAGATCACTAAGCTATAAAGTTTGAAAGGAAAGTATGAAATTTTGAAGATGGGTAAAGATAAAAATATTTCTTCTTTTATGCAAAGAGTAAATGAACTTTTCATGGGTATTAGATGTACCGATGTTACCTTGGATGAACAATAAATTATAGCTAAAGTGCTCAAATCATTGCCTCCCTCTTGCAAATCAAAGGCTCAAGATATTAAAGACCTCAGAACAGTAACAAATGTGACAAGAGATATGCTAATTGGTAAACTTGTTGCCTTTGAGTTGAGTGAATTTTGTGATTCTACCCCCAAGACTAAATATGCATTTAAGGCCTCTATATCTGGAAGAAACAAGCAAAGATATGATTCAAGAGAGATTTCTAGAAAGGCATTCAAGTATGAGGAAGAGATGAAATAGCTTGAAGATGAAGAAAGAGAGGTAGAAGAGTTGGAAGCACTGATTGTGAAGAAAAAAGGCAGAGGACACGGTAAGTATAAAGGAAAGTTTCCTATTAAATGTTTCTCTTGTAGTAAAATAGGTCATTTTGCTTCAAGGTTTCCTGAAAGAGTTCCTAGGTCTAAGCCTAACAAACCTAGATTTCAAAAGAAATGCGATTATGCTGAAGAAGGTGCAACTGATGAAGAATCTAATAAAGAAAATGGAAATGAAGATGAATGGGATTTCATTGCTATTAAGGAAAATGGTTCGGTGGTTACTAAATTTGCTAAAGTTGAGAAAGCTCTTACAACCCAAATTGAAGAAAAGGATGAGTGGGTTATTGATAGCAGATGCTCACATCATATGACTGGTGATAAAAGCAAATTTGTAAGTCTAAAGAAATATGATGGTGGGGTTGTAAGATTCAGAGATAACAATGCTGGTGTGATTCATGGAAGAGGATCTATTTGTCTTGGTGATAAAAATAACACTGACATGATGTCCTTTATGTTGAAGGCTTGAAGCATAACCTGTTGAGTGTTGGACAGATGGCAGACAAGGGTTACAATCTTTACTTCAAAGATGGAAGATGCAAGATACTTGGAAGTTCTAGAAAATAAATTGCTTTAGGTACAAAGACAAGAGGTAATATTTTTGACCTAAGTGTTGCTAATGTAAATTGTTTAATTTCTCAAATATACGAAAGCTAGTTATGGCATAGGAGGTTGTGTCATGTGAATTTTGATAACATTGTCAAGGTAAGCTCCACTCAAGCAGTAAGAGATCTACCTAAGCTAGTGAAGCCTACTAACACAATATGCAAGGAATGTTAGATGGGAAAATAAACTAGAGTTTATATACCTAGATTAATAAGCAAAAATGACAAACAAACAAAACTAACGATGTTGGGAATGATGGTTCTATAAGAAAAGTGTTAGTAGTTTTGATCTCTAGTCTTCGACAAGCATGAAACAAGCTATAAAAATATTAGCAAAAAGGTAGACACACTCACCAATAGACAACGTTAGGGGGTTATTACTTCAAAATGATAAGAAATGGATGTTGGAAACAAAGTTTAAATTGTTGTTTTTCCTCATAAACACCTTTATCTGGGCAAGGTTGCCCCTGTCTAAGGTAGGTTTTCCCCTATCAAGGTCAAGTTTTCCCCTCTCTAGGGCAGGGTCACCTCTGTTATTTGCAGAGTCGCCTCTCTACAACCTGAACCTACAAAACGTCAAACAACAAAAAACATAAAAGAAAGAGACTCGTTTGTGGGTCCCACCGAGAATGCTAGAAATGTGATCAATGCTATTTACCTATCCTAAATTATGCAAAATAAAATAAAAAAGAAGGAAACAACACTTCAACACCTCAAGATTGGGCTACGTTAAATTCAAATAAAATAAAGATAACTTGAAAAGTAGATTTATACCATGTATGAGTTGCTCCTTGGTTGGCCCTTTGATGGTTGATGTTTTGTATAATCCTTGATGGAAAAAATGTGATGAAAATGAATACAAACTGCTCTAAATGAGACAAGGAATGCAATGAGCTACATGGGTAGTTGGATGGATGAATGCAAGTGCAAGAGATGAAAGGTTCAAAACATGCAACAATGGAGATTTATGAGTGTAAGCATGCAAATGTGAGAGCTAGAGCTTGAACGTGATGAATGCCTAATGAGAAGATGAATCTAAAAATCCTCTATTTTAGGGGAAAGACCTCTAGGGATTTGAATGGTCAAGATTTTTTCAACATGGGCAAGATGAAGGGTTGTGGTGAGTTGAGGACTCATAAGCCCTCACATCTTGCCATGTGGAATATGAGATGTCAAGATGACATGTGATGTGGAGGTACTTGCAAGTACCTTGGGATGAGAGAAAATTTCCTTAAAAAGGAATTTCTTGTTCTCATATGGGAGAAAAGTGACATGAAAAATTTTAGTATTCTTCAAAAATCTCCATGGGGAAGAGAGAAGTGGTTGGAGAAATAAATATGAATTTTAAATTCACATGATTGGGAGTACCTTGGGAATAAAACAAAGTTCTCAAAAAAGTAAGTACTTGTCCTTATGTGACTGATGTGACAAGTGAGGAGTTCTAGAACTCTTAACAACTTGCATGGGGAAGAGGAGAGTCTTGGAAGGATAAATGTGAATTTTTAATTCACATGAGGAAGAGGGTCTAGGGTAAATGTGGAATTTGTGAAAGTTGACCAAAAAGGTATGTTAAATGTAGCAAGGGGATTAGATTAAGGTTGTGCAAACAGGTGATTAAGAAGATTAATGGAAGATTAGAAGCAAGTTGGAAGTTGTGGAGGATGTGACATTAATCTTGATTAAAAGTATGCACATCCTAATCATGGATTAATTAAACTAATCCATAGTAGAAGAAGGTTATGGAGGATGTGACAAGGAGAAAGAAAATAAAGAATTTAAAATTGATTTAAATTCCAAAAGGCTAAATGACCAAATTAAATAAATTGATGTATTTATTTAATTTAGAGAAAGGATGAAAGGTAAAGTGATGAAATAGACAGATAAAGGAGACAAATTTGATGGGAGTGGTCAAATTTAGATATCTACACAACCAATAGTAGGGAGAGTGGTTGCTTTGGTTCGGCCTCCAAACACTTGCAACTCCCTTCTGCGCTCTCCAACAACCTCCAAAATGTGAATGTTGAAAATGGTGACGTTTTGGGCATTTTGTCCATTCCAAATTATGATTTTGAAATGGCAATGTTTTTGACTTTTTATCCATTCCAAATTATGATTTTGAAAACCTTTCGATGCTGCCATGTTTTTCTGACGACGAGACAAGTGAGGACACTCCAAATGACACACGCCTAAACGTTTGTTAGCTCGGTTCATCAAATCTTTCCGTCAGTGTGTTTTGTTGGGAGAGTGGCATAGGGAATGAGGTGTTATGTTATAATTTCTATACATAAATGCATTTTTTTTGGAGATTAGCTTCTCCCTTTGGAACACCCTCCTGATTTTAGCTAAGTCCAAAATAAAGAACTCTGAATAATTAGCTTAAATCACTCACATTTTAATGAGATAATAAATTCCTCCTTAGAACAACATTTTCCTAATCATGAAAAAGATTGATTCCTCGGCATTTTTAAAAACCCAATATACACAACTACAACTAAATACACACTCAATTACAATTAAAGATTTTATCCCATCAACTATTTATATTAATTGTTTATTATTGCTAGAATTAATTAATTATCGTAGATGGTACATCAGCAAATTATTCGTTTTCCTTTAAAAAAAATGACGACTTTTGTGAAGTAGTATTCTAAATAACGCGTCTCTTCTCGTCATATCCCAAGGGTCTGTCGCTTCCGCATTGAAAACAAGGACAACTCAGTGGTCGGAGCGATCTGACTGTGCCCGGTTCGGAATCTTCTCGCTTTTCTATTTCTGAAACGATAAAAATACAAAAATAATAATCATGCATGACAGATCCTGTACCCCCTGCGGCCATATGGCTTGTACAATAACTCTTGATTAAATGAAACATCTAACACATTAAAAATGATTAGAAGTAAACAGTACAACTGTAGTTAGATAATTCTCGCTTTGAGTCACTGTAGGATTATTATCAGCTGTAAAACAATTTAAACATGATTTTCCTTCCAGGCCTTTGCTCCAGAACTTCTGATAGTATTCTCCGTAGGTGAATTTTTTGTATAGAGCAGGGTTATCAGTCGTGACTAAGGGAGAAGCAGGTTCAATGACTGCATCAGGTGAAGGGCAGTAAAAAGTTGGAATGGAAATCCTTGCTTCTGTAGAATTCACTACTGCACGGTGAATTACACTCTTATATATTCCGTTGCTCAAAACCTGTAAAAACAGCAGTTGCATAAACAATTTCAGTGACCATCATTAATTTCTTTTATTCTCTTTCTCTTGCTAAGCGATTATGTGGTGCGATTTGAAACATTGATGAATAACAATGGTTCGTACAATATATGGAATTTGAAACGTTCATGAATAAAAATTATTCATACAATTTAATCCAAAAAATTTGTGATTGATGAATAAAAATTGTTCATACACTTTAATAAAAAAAACTGAATAATTCTATTTTTTTTCAGTTTCCCAGAAAGTGGAGACAATTTGGCTATTGTAAGGATAAGATTGTATACCTGTAATTGATCCCCAACATTGACTACGAAGGCATTGGGTGTGGGTTGCACTGCACACCATTGTCCATTGTTATAGACTTGTAGGCCGGAGACGTGGCCTTGCAGAAGTACTGTAAGAACATTAGGATCTGTATGACCTGGTAAGCCAAATGTCAGCTCAGGATTTGGGCAGCGAGGATAGTAGTTTACGGCCATGTGTTGAGCATGCTTTCCGAGGGCTTTGTTTAGGAAGTCAGGCTCGAGTCCCAGGCTCTCCGATATGGCAGCTAGCAAGTTTAGAACCAGAGCTCTAACCTCTGTGCAGTATTTGCTAACAACTTCTCTGCACCCTCATAGAAAGCATAGATATTTTAATGTACCGGACCAAAGACATAACTTGAACAATATGGAGAAATAGATGGGTATAGATATGTACCGGTAAGTACGAGGCTCGGAAGGCCAATCGTTTACAAAATTCTCTAGAGGATAACAATGGTGCCTCAAGTAGTCTCTCCAGTTATATATTTGCTCTTTCTGAACGTTGAAGCTAGTTGACAGGCGTACAGTACGAGATGGGTTATCGGAATAGAACGGCCGCCTGTATTCCGCGGGCATGGTGAAGAACTCATTTGCCACGTCCAGCGTGCTTTGAATAACCTTTTCTTGGACACCATGGTTTACAATCTGACAAGAAAGAGACAATTCTCAATATTGCAAACTAAAAAGTTGTATGCCAACAAAGATGAATGCTAAATAAGATTTAGCCAAAGGCTAAATTCCATTCTAGGTAATCTAACAAGAATTAGTGACCCAAATTCAGATAATTTAGTTTAAAGAATAGAAACCAGACGTTGAAATCTACCTGAAAAAAGCCATCCTCCTTACAAGCACGTCGGATTTTGTCAATCGCCGACTTTCTGGAGGGACCATGGAGATCACCGAGATCGACCACAGGAATAGAGTGAGACGAAGCCACCTCGTTGAACCTGGGTCTCTCATTTGGGGGTCTGATATAACCCCTTGGAATTTGGTGATAATGGTTTGTATCAGAAATCAGTCTAGGAGCTCTTTCATCATTGGAATTTTGCTTTCCCATGACTTGTTCTCGTCCTTCTTGTTTTGGAGCAGAGTTCTGCTGTGGGCACTCAACAAGCGAACACAGATGCATCACGACGTTGCGGACCTAAAGATATATACTAAGAATCTGACTCTAGAAGTTGTCCAGTTTTCCTTGTTTTTCACTATATTAAACAACGGCGCACCATCTGTGGTGGATTTCTACTTGATAAAATACACACCGTATGGACCAATATCGTACCAGCGATGCGGCTCAACTAACATTCCAAAAAGTAGAATTGTTATAATCGATTTACATGCGGAGTGCCACAACATCCGCTGTGCTGATACATATCCATGCATTTGTCGTTGTTAGGAATCTAGAAAATACAACACCTTGCGTCTGTGGAAGCTAATGTGACACGTTACATAAGCCAGTGACTCACTGAATGACGTCTTTCTTCGATAGATAGATATTTACAAATTGAATATTGCCATGTGCTTTGTTGCCAGTTGCAATGTGGGGTATTGTATTGTCCATAAATTTTTTAGATGAGATTGTAATGACGTCTTTCTTCGATAGATAGATATTTACAAATTGAATATTGCCGTGTGCTTTGTTGCCAGTTTCCATGTGGGTTATTGTATTGTCCCTAAATTTTTCAGATGAGATTGTAATGGATGGCTACAGCGTTGTCGGCCCGTCGGTTCCTAACAGCATTGTTTGGCGGTGCCACTCAATTTGTGGATCTGATTTGGCCTGTTCAGTATTGCATTAAAGTCTTTCACTTTGCTTGCATTCTGCAATTTGTCTACAAATCCCCCCGATACAGACAACCTAGTTACTACTGCAATATGGCTTTGAACTTCATAAGGGAATCCCTCCTTCCAAGTGGTCAGTAAGAATAGGGAGAGTACAGTACGTCGATTGCATAGCAGTAAACGGTAGAGGACCCAATCGGCAAACTTCAATTATAATGGCAGTAAAGAGGGTGTTGTAATGCCAATGTGGTCACCAAAACTCTTTACTTTACATATTTATTAATTTATTATTATGAAGGTTTCTATATTAAATTTAGCTTGATTTTATAATCTAATATGAAAGTATAAGTTTGAACATTGGTACATCTTCAGGTACTCATTTCTTTAAAATCATCCAATTTATATCTGTCTTATCTCTTATTAATTGCACCTACAAAAAAATTTAACCATGGGTAGATGGTGTAATCAAGGAACATAACATCACCCTCACTAATTGTGCTCAACTAATCAAACTACAACCTTTTGATTTTAGATTAAACTAATTAAACTACAACATTTTGATTTTAACTTAAATTTGATAGTAATGCTTTTGTTTTTTTGTTTGTTTTTTCTTATTTTCTTTCTTTGTTTCTCGTCCCATTATCTCCTCACCTTCATGTTACTTTGTATTTAGTAAAGAAAAGATTGCAATAAAAACAAAAAGGTAACATTTCCAATAAATTTGAAGTAATCAAGGAACATACCATCACCCTCACTAATTGTGCTCAACTAATCAAACTACAACCTTTTGATTTTAGGTTAAACTAATTAAACTACAACATTTTGATTTTAACTTAAATTTGATAGTAATGATTTTATTTTTTTGTTTGTTCTTTCTTATTTTCTTTCTTTGTTTCTCGTCCCCTTATCTCCTCACCTTGATGTCACTTTGTATTTAGTAAAGAAAAGACTTTAATAAAAATAAAAAGGTAACATTTCCAATAAATTTGAAGAAATCAAGGAACATACCATCACCCTCTCTAATTGTGCTCAACTAATCAAACTACAACCTTTTGATTTTAGGTTAAACTAATTAAACTACAACATTTTGATTTTAACTTAAATTTGATAGTAATGCTTTTGTTTTTTTGTTTGTTCTTTCTTATTTTCTTTCTTTGTTTCTTGTCCCCTTATCTCCTCACCTTGATTTTACTTTGTATTTAGTAGAGAAAAGACTACAATAAAAACAAAAAGGTAGCATTTCCAATAAATTTGAAGCATGTGTGATATAGCAACCAATTAATGTGCAAAGGCACATAAGTCAAACATGTTTAGGTTAGACTTCTTTATGAATATCTAGTGGTCCCGATTATGATATCAATCCATTTACATGTGCACTTTATGATTATCTAGTGGTTTCTTTTATGACATAATTTTGGTTACATGTGCACTTAATGGTTTTTCATGTAAGATATTTCTATGCAATCTCTCCCTTCAACTCACATCTCCTCATTAACTTCATGTACCTACATAATGATTAGTTATTGTAAGGCTCACCAACAAGATTATAGAAGGAAAAAAACCTCTATATAAAATGATATAGAGACTAACTAAATAAATGCAACCAATTAAGAATATCTTTACATAAAATGATCTAGAGGTTAAATATAACTTAAGAGTAATCAGTTCACATAGATTAAAAGAGCTATAATAGATACTTTTTAAATTTACATAATTAAATGTAGAAGATTTAAAAAATAATTGCATAGGTACTTAGGTCTAATTTTGTTGTAGTATTCTTTGTCCAATTGTATTGAATCTATTTTTCAATATTCTAAAAATTTCATTCTTTATTGGTATAGACACCTAAAATTCATCCTAGCATTTTAACTATGTCGCATCATTAATTGTGTACCACTTCAACACTAACTTGTTAAATAAATCATGAATTAATTAGGCTTCATCTCTTTTGTTAACTAATCAAATAAATTATATCTATTTAATTAAACCATACTAACTAAAATGATAAAAAATAGGTGTTATCAAGAAGGCCTAGTTAAGTATGATAAGGGACCTATTTTTCTCTATTTCATTAGGAAATGAGATTCACATAATGAAATTATTATCAACCCTTAGGTGAATCAAGTCAAAGTGAGAATCTTTAGATTTCCTTATGACTAAAGGATGGGGGTGAAGGTCAAATAGCACTTTGGGGAGAAAAACTAAAAATAGAAAATCAACACCAAAATGCAATCTAACACTTGAAATGGAAATATTAAAATCAATACTAACAGAACCAGAAAATAAATTGTAGATCTGAGAGGGGTAGAAAATTGTGTACCAATCACCAAAACTACTTTTCAAAAGTTGATCTAAGACTCATTTTCCCATGGGTGAATGGGTCCAAGTGTAGTGTTTTCTATAGCTTTTAGGAGCCTCTGATGTAGATCTGAGTCTTCCAATTTTCCTAGGTTACACATTCAAAATGTTGAAAATGACTTTGGGATCTTAGTTTTTGTGAGATGCCAACAATTTTGACAATTATTGCAACTTTGTAAATCATGCACTTTAAAATTTCTTCAAGTCTTCTTCAACCTAAATCTGCAATAACATATACAAGAGAGAAAAAATGTTTGTTTTGGGTGAATAGGGGTTTGCCTTGTTCAAACCTTGTTTTGGTAATCAAATCTTGAGTTGAAATGAAACATGAAAGATGGAATGAATAATGAACAAAGCTATGTTACCATTCAACAAACCCTTGAATGAAACCTTGATAATGGAGATCTTAGGAGGTCTATAACTTGCATTAAATGGTTGAATTGGATGTGGATCTTGACACTTGAATCTTGCTTGAAATGATACTTTGAATGCTTGACTTGATCATGAAACCTACATCATAATGTTAGCTCCAAAAACATGCATGATGCAATAAGAATTTGGCATGATGAATGGATCTTGAATGGTGCAATAAAACTTTGATATATCTACTCTTGAATTCCTTTGATTGCTCTTGTAAATCTCATAAAATTGCTAGGTTCTTAGATGTCGATTTGATGAAATAACCTTGTATTTATGGGCATGTATCCTTTATTTCCCAAAATTAAAATATCACAAGCCAACATTGAATTATGGATTTGAACGCCGGTATTGGCATGGTGTGATGGTTTATAGGTGGCACTGTTGTTCTTGCCACCAAGGTTCAAACCCCATTGGGGTGGTATTGTTGAATGGTTGTATTCTGGTTCATAGCTCCGGTCAAAAGTGTTTACCCCTTGAATAAAAAAAAATTATGAATTTGAAAATGTTAAAATACCACCAAAAACATAATTTAAATTTAGGTCCTAAGGTTTAGGGAGGACCCCAGGTCCATAAACCTAGGATACACATTGCTCAATATGAAGTGTTATGTTTAGGAATTAATTATTGTTAGGTTTCCCTTTCACAAAATGTAATTTAATAGGCTTTTAAATGAATAAAAGGGTCAATTAAGGCCTAATTAAGCTCAATTAATTAAGAGGGTCCAAATAAGTATGTAAATGTAAATAGGTACATTTAACAACAATAAATTAAGGCATTATTAAGTCCAATTTTAAATAAGGAGGGCTCAAACAAGTGAGAAAATGTAAAGGGTTACGTTTTCCTACACTACATTTAGCCCCCACTTTAGTGAGAGGATGACCCTACGTCAAACTCACAATAAAGTAGACAATCGAGAGAGGTCTAATTGTACAATCATTAGAAGGATAAGATGACAGGGATCAAGGAAGGTGATCAAGCCTCCAAGATCTAAGATCTCATGGAAAAACCAACAAAGGCATAAGGAGACACATGCCTATGTTAAAAATATATGTATGTAGCAATGACAAGATACTCAATCATACAATTCCAAAGACTTGAAGAAAGAGAAAAATAGAAAAAGAAAAAGGAAAGGATCAAGCCTCGATTGGCCAACATGATATGGAACACACCTCAGTTGTTTGTCTAAAAATTTCTACAAGTGGAACTCATTGTCCACTATGCAAACAACATGCTCACACAGGCTATTCAAACCTTGTTGTCCACTAGGTGAGCCCCCAAGTGTAGAAAATCATAAAATCTTATTAGGTTCCCATACCATACCAACGTTATACCTCTTATAACTTTAATAAGGCACCATACAATACAAACTTCGAGCTTCATAAGGCTTAGCAAGCTGTGTTATGCTAAGAACTTATGAACAAACAAGGCACCACATGCAACCAAAGTGTGCAATGCTTGGTGGCCATGAAAAAGTTTTATAACTTCAAGCTTCATAAGGTTAGCAAGTTGCATTATGCTAAACACATGAAAAAAATGAAAA
Source organism: Sequoia sempervirens (assembly GCA_007258455.2). Lineage (NCBI taxonomy): Eukaryota > Viridiplantae > Streptophyta > Pinopsida > Cupressales > Cupressaceae > Sequoia > Sequoia sempervirens. Next base: position 14,710 of record VDFB02352786.1, read on the forward strand.
TAGGATAAGGAATGTTCAAAGGGGTTTTGCTTAGTTCATGTAAGGTCTTCTCTTAGGGAACATCGTGCCTATTGTCTCCAAGAGAGGACAAGTCTAGGATAAAATATTCACAACTTAGTGTATGCAATACCTAGCATCACCACTAAGAGGAAAGTCATATGCCAAGAAAGGTCACACTCTTGGAGGACATCAAACCCAATGATACCACCAAGAAGAAGACACGTCACAAGAAGTAAGAAGACTGTGCAATGAAACATGAGGAATAATCCAAGATCTCCAAAATGATAATGCTAATGTACACCCCCGCTTTAAATAAATTACTAATACCACATTGTGAGAAATTACTTTAAAATAGAAAATGATAAATATTAACAATAAAGAAGACATGAGATCTTATTTGGAAAGCCCTATACCAAGTCATATGTTTCCAAATGAAGCTACGTCATGAAAAAGGAAGGGGTTGCCCCCAAAATGAAACCCCAAAATTACATAAGGGATCCATGGATTCAAGGTCAATGTATGTCTTTTCTATAATGATATTATAGAGATTGAAAATATCATCATTACCCAAATAAGTCATGGAATGGGAAGAATGACACATAGAGGATGAAAATAAAGAAAAAGCCTTCTGGGTCAACATGGAAGAGACCTAAATGTCTCGACACCTTGCATCATTCCCAAAAGGAAAACACAAGACAAAAGAAAAGATAAAGTGCTTTACAACTGAAAGGTGGAAAATTGTTTTCTCTCCCACCTTTAGGGTTTAGGTAACCTAAAAGGGGAAATTTTCACTAACTTTCACTCAAAAACAAACCCTTGAGATCTCAATGTAAAAGAGAAAGAAATTTTGCAAGAGGGCTATTCTAGGGGCTGAATATGATCTAATGAGGGGTTCACCACCAAGTATAGACTTGGAAAAGATAATGAAATGCAAGGTAAATGTAAAAACCTAATTCAATGCAAACTTGAACTAAATGACCTAGAAATGCCAATGAAATAGAACAAAAAAGTAGTAAGATGATGGGTGTGCACCCAAAAATCTAGAAGTGACTGGAAGCAACTTTGAAACAATGGAAATTTTGAATTTTTGTCCTACTAGGACTCATTCGCCATTCTGGGAAAATCAGTCGCAAATTTGAATTTTTGCATAGAAGTCTAGTTTAGGAAAAAGGGTATCGAAATCTACAAATAGATCTGGAAAACACCTATAGTGGGACTCATTTGCCACTTATGGCGAATCAATCCCATTTTACCTTTTCAAGAATTTTTAGTTCCGATCTACAGTTCAACACCTTCTCTTTCCTTCCAACCTGAGTTTTGGATCCGAATTTGCAAAAACACCTACAAAACATAATATAAAATTGATTTTCTATTGGGGGTTTTCCTTGGTCAAACCCCTAATTTGGTAATTAAACCTTGATGAAAATAATAAAATAAGCATGCAAACCCTAGCCTTGAGTGTGTCTAAGACTAAGAAATCTAAAACATGATGCAATCTTATTATAATGTGCAAGAATAAGATGCATAGATGAAACTTGAATGATGCAAGACTCACTTTAGGAGATCTCTAATCACCTTAAATGAATCTTGGAAAGATGCATAAACCCTCCTTAGGCTGAATGTAGAGTGATAAAGGAAGATGGAATCACTTAGGAAACAAGTCTTTAGGCTTGGCTCGATGGCTAGTTGTATCTCCCCAACCTAGAATCCATCATGATTCACCATAGACAACCATGATCAACCCTTGAAAATGCTAGATCTTGAATGAAAGTGAGCTTGAAGACCTACAAAAACACTTCAATGTTGCTGCAAGACTTCAACTTTACTTTCTCTTGAAACTCGAATGCTCTTGTGAAATATTCTCAACACTTGTCTCTTGAACTTGCTCTTGAAAATGCTTTCTCAAATTTCTTAGAATCATGAAAAAATGACTTTAAAGCTTGCTTATATAGGCATTAACACCCAATTGACCATTATTTAGATCTCAAAGGTGGACATCCACCAAAAAATTGAATTAAAATGGTGAATTTCTTGCTTAAAACCTTGAAAATAGGCCAAATGGGACTCATTCGCCAAGCTAGGCAAATGAGTCCCACCTAGATGGGACTCATTTTCCCAAAGTGGTGAATGGGTCCCATAGGGGCTATTTTGCGATCTAAAATGTCGGGGAGTGTTTAAATTAAGTTTGTATGTTGATATTATTGAATTTTTGATTGAAATATGACTTGGGATGCATAATATAGGGTCATAGGGGCCTATTAATGATGATATAAAGGTTATAAATGCAAGAGGGACCAAAATCTAATGTGAAAGTGTAAATAAACACACTTTACAACACTAAATTAAGGAAAAATTGGGTCTATTTAGCTTAGAAGATCCCTAAATCCCATGTGAATGTGTAGAACACATTACAACACTAGATTAGGTCCATTTGATTTACAAGCCTCCTAAATTGAATGTGAAGGTGTAAATAAATATACTTTACAACACTAAATTAAGGAAGTGTTAAGTTAATTTAGCTTAAAAAGGGCCTAAGATCCAATGTGGATGTGTAAAAAACCTCACAACACTAGATCAAGGTGATATCAAGTCCAATTTATCATTAATTATTCCCAAATTAAGTGTGAAAATATACACGTTGATATTTTTCAATACTACAATGACACATAGAAGAATGTAGATACAAACAGAGGAATGAACATAAAGATACATCAAATAGAACAATGCGGGGGATCACATTATGAACATGAAATCACAAAAAGAACATGAAAAAGAAACTAAAAACAAGACTAGTAAGGCACATGTGAGTCAACCTATAGCAAGTCATCTACATCCCAATCTTGTTCATCATATGTAGAAGGAGGACAACTAGCCAAAGGTACAACATCAAGTGCCAAACTATGACAATCACCAAGTTCAACATGTGGTGAAATACTCTTTTTAGGAGGATCATCACAATTGTTATCATTTAAGCTCATGGAAGAGGAAAACAATAAAATTAACTCATTATGCACTTCCTCACCAATCTTTGTTGTTTCATTATCATCATCCAATTTTATCACAATAGAAGGTCTAATGATAATATCCATTGAAGGTTCTTGTTCTTGTTGTGTTCGAGGTTTAGGATTCTCTTGTTTTGACGAAGGAGGAGGATCATCATTGTTTCTGTTACTTGCATACCAAAAATCTGCCTAACAACACCAAAAAACTTTTCCATCAATGCTTACCATCTTATTCTTTCAAAATATTGCTTAACAACACCAAAACCCCTTACATTCACTACTTTCCAACCGTTGCTTGCATACCAAAAAGCTGCCTAACAACACCAAAAAACCTTTACCATCACTGCTTGCCATCTTCTTATGCAACCTTGGCTAACGACTACTTTTTTTCCAGTACCAAAAAAGAGCAGTTAAGGGAAATGCCTTATTCTTCCATCTCCATTATCTCCACCGAGTTCTCACCTTGCACTTCATTTCCCTCTTCCATATTTTGAGAATTGGCAGTGACATTGATATCAAGAATGGCACGGGGTTGATGGAAATTACCTGCCTGAGGGAGAGGCACCAAAATATGTTGATGTATATTCTATGGTACCCCCTGGGATGTAAGAGGAGCTCTTTCTAGCTAATGGTTGTTAATACATGTAGGTGCATCGTAACAATTATGATGATGAAGGAAAGAAACATAATGGTACTTCTCCCTAAAGCATTCAGACACCTCCCTTCCCAGATGATGACTATACCTTGATAAGGCCCTATTTAGAGGACTTGGGTCATTATGCTTAAGAGAAGCTTTTAAAGCATCAAACACATTGGAAAATGCTTTGTTGTGGGGTAAGAAATGCGGTGGAAAAATTCCATCAACATAGCCATCACCGATACCAAACACATTTCTGGGCGGAGACCAAGAGGGCATCATCTTGAAGGAAAACCTCATTAACCATTTTCTTTGCTATTAAACTCACAAAATCAAGACATTGTAGCATATCCATGAGTTTGGAAATGAATATGGACAAAATATTTTAGGGAAATATTATCCTTCTTGTCTTGGCATGAAATATTTTTGTACCTATGACACATTTGAGGTCCATCTGTAATCACATGGGCAGTGAAGCTTGAACAACATTTGCAAATGAGACTCATCTAGGCTACTTGGAAAAGGCAACTCCCAACGTTGAACTGGGAAGCAAACTCATAATTTTTTTGGCTAATATTCCATCACTGCTGCAAGTTTGAAGATCTTCTTGAAGCACTTCTAAAACCCAAAGAACAAAGACATGAAAGCTTTTACACACACACCACCTAGCACTGGACACTTGCAAACCTGAACAATTATTTTATTTAATTTGCTTATAATTATTTTATATTTGATTTGTTTACTTAACATTTATTTTATTTACTTAAATTTTTTTAATATTTTTAAAAAAGAAAATTACTTTATTGATGTCTCTTAAAATTAAGTATAAATAACTTGTTCTCTTAGGCCACATCTTGATCAATAAAAACCTCACCATATTGACTGATAAATGAGAAAACTCCCTACAAACTTTAAATAAGAGGACCCAATAGTTGAGCATGTTTCAATAGTTGTGATAGTAGTTGTTTATATAATGCCCAACATTTTTATCAATATTGGACCAATAGTTGTGACATGACTACCCATAATTAAACAAAATGTATTCCTTTGATCTAAAAAGCAACCAATCATGTGATGCCACATTAGTACTCAACTACCCATGATGTGAATGCACAAGTATTGGTCAACTACATCTTGACAAAAAACATGCTGATGTGGCATCATATTTGATGATATGGCCCTGTAACAAAATCTATAAGTAGGGGACTTGCCAAGTAAGCTGATGTAAAAAATTGAGAGTGATTTGAAATTTCCACATAGAATAATTAGAAGCGTGAAGTTAGGGTGCTCAACTACTGAGTCCTCTCCTCTATAAGCACTTTAAAAATCTCATTCATTCCCTCATTTTCCAACGTTCATTTTATTCAATTTTTAAAATGAGTAATGGTAATAAACCGTTTAAAGAAAAAGAATTGTGAAAGAAAATGTCTGTTGGGCAGAGGAATGATGCGAAGGCGACCCCGTACATGTAATTATCGGTGGGTTTTTTCATTGACAGAAATTACATTGAATGCAGTGTCTCTAAAGCTCCTCGGACATGCCCACAGAAGCTATAAGGCTGTCGTTACTAGTAATTACAAGAAAACATCACAAATTTACAGATAAGGCAGCTAGGCTATGGCAAAATCCAGCTCCTTTACTGTCAATTCCCTCCAACATTAAGGTTTTGAAGGATATGGAAAAATCACAAAATATTATCTAAGACTAGGATTAAAAGGTCATGTAAGAAAATGTAGACGGTCTACCCTCTCTGTCATCGTTGCTATTTCCTCTGTTTCCTCTTCTGGTAAGCATAAGAATAGGATTCATCATGAATTATAACTAATGAACGGAGTTATATAATGGTTTGATGAATTTACGTGGATTTTGGTCTTCACAGTCATTGACACACGAATTGTTGCTGCCAAGTATAGAGGAAGGTTGGACCTCAGTGAATTTGGTGAGTATATCAAAACCTTGGCTCTTGAACTAATGATGATTATGATCTGGTGCAAACGGACAGTTCCTCAGTGTATTGTTAAGGCTGACTTCACTACCCAACTCCCTTGTCTGGACAGTCTTTTCAGACACTCTTGGTTTATGCATGGACTGAGATCCGGGTGCTTAGTCCTGTGGAGATCCATGGGTGGTTCTATTTGGTCCTATGGAGATACCATTTTTTGGCGTTGTGTTTCTTGTTGGAGATTGCCCCTTTGTGTCCTCCTGAAGGTAGACATTGCTAGTATTTTTAGGCCTGTCTACTCTTCCTGTCTATTTACATTTGTTTGGACCAAATTTCTCTCTTCATATACTCCTAGGAACTGCTCCTCACCTTCCAGGGAAAGAGTTATTTAGTCATTCTATTATGGTGGAGATTACTGTCAATACATCTAGGTTACTTGGACCTCCCCTTTTGAATTCTTTCAGCCTCAAACTGACTATCTATGTTGAGTCTTACAAGATGTTAACGAGGCCATTGCACTTCCCACCTATCTTCTGCATCATTGGTTTTATGGTTTGAGGACTACCCGTGGCTAGTTGCGGGTGCACTCCCATTAACTTTGTGTTGAGACAGACCATTATATTTTATATTATTATAAAGTGAAGATTTTTCTGCCTTTGTTCTCGTAAGGTGGTGGAGTTTGAGGAGCATTTTATTTTTATTTGTCTAGTCTACAACAAAATTTGTGGGAGATGTTATTGGTTATACCTATGTTGTAGGATTTGTCTATCTTTATTTATATATTTATTTTTAATCCTACAAGTTCCCATGCCCCCAATCAAATTCTAAAACCTTCTTGTAACTAGACCACCCAACCTTTTTCAATTCACAATTATCCCAATTAATTTAAATTCTGTGCTTCTAACTGTTGACAATTTGATTATTTTATATCTATAATCTTGCTTACATGCTAGTTGGACATTTTGTTATTTTGTAGTGTTGGGGCCATTTATATTTGAATCTTGAATTTGATGCATTATTGAATGTCTAAAAGTTCTTGAATCTTGATGTCATGTGGATCTAACTTGTAAACATTCGAATTTTCATACATATAATTTGATACTACTTTTCCCCACTCTCCCAAAAAACTGATCTCAGAATAATGTCTCTGAAATGTGTCCTTCCATCACTATCCTAGAAATGCCTTGGTACATAATTAAAACTTTTAATAGAAAAATGCATATAAAAAGATAATTTCCCAATACCATACCATTGAGTAATGGAAAAAACTAATGCAAAATTTGCAGTAGGATATGGAAAATGAAAGCTACCTATTAATGGGCATCAGTCATGTGGATCTAACTTGTAAAAATTCAAAATTTTATACATATAATTTGATACTACTTTTCCCTGCTCTCCTAAAAAAACTAGTCTTAGAATAATGTCTCTAAAATGTGTCCTTCCATCCCTATCCTAGAAATGCCTTGGTACATAGTTAAAACTTTTAACGGAAAAATGTATATTAAAAGATAATTTCCCAATACCATGCCATAATGAGGGGAAAAAATGAAATGAAATAAAAGAAACCAAGATAAATGCGTAAACACATAAATATTAACTCCAAATCACCTTCAAACTCCATGATTGAGCTAGAATAGGATGCACACAAATCAGGTATTGATATGATCTTAATAGATGAAATGTGGTTGCTTATCAAACCAACATGTTGGGATTAGTGGAAGAAAGTAGCAGCATAAGGATATGGTGAAGGTAGATTGATTAAAATGAAAGCAAATGCTTTAATTTATAGATTTTTTATGGTTGAGATTAATGACTAAGATGCATTGACTAAATGGAGGGTCAAAATTAAATAGGATGATGGAGTCAGTCTTGTGAAAAGTGTCATAAGAGGAAAGGTGTAAGAGCAAGGTGTGCTCACACATGTGTGAGAACACACTAGGAAGATCATGAAAGAGACATATATAAGAGGTAGGATTGCTTGGAAAGTGAAATGTCTATGACATGTAAGATAAAATGACATTTCTATGACATGTGTAAGGGGTAGGGTGGCTTCACATGTGAGATATGTTCTCACATGTGAGCAAGGGCTAGGATAGGTAGGTTAAGACACTTGTCACATGGTGAAAAGTCTAGATCTTGATCCATGTAGATGGATTCAAGGGATAGGATTGAGTGGACAAGGATTGATTGTGAGGTGAAATTAAATAATGTAGGAAAATGAAATGGTAATTAATTAGTCTAAATTAATTTAGTTGGAGGATTTGAGGATAAAGATTATAATTAGTTAAATAAATATAAAATTTATTTAATTAAAGGCGAGGGATAAAGGTGATGGGTAAATTAAATAAATAAATATTGTGATATTGCTATCAGGATTCAACTATGTAGAAATATCACAATTTGACATGATGTGGAAATACTTCCTACTTATCAAATAAATATTTATTTATTTAATTAATGGCTTAGGATACACTAAAATTTGGCGTGGTTAGGTAAGGTTAGATTTCAGATGTCCATAGTATGGACAAAATTGTTTAGCTCATACACTAGGATTATTTATTATTTTTGTGCTGAAACATAAAATATCTACTATTACTAAAAAAAAATCATTGGAAATATATAAGAATATAATTTCCAAAAGTGACAAGAAAAAATAAAATAGGCATGTGTCTAGAAAAGATATGTGGAAGAATTCATATTTGTATCTAACTTTTTACAATTGTCAAGAAAACATACACGTGCAAAGTGTCAGTATTCTTATTGTTCAAAAAAATTGATTACCTTCACATAGTAGTTGTTATTCAATTACATAATTGTCATTAAAGGCTATAGAAATATATATAATATTTTCAAGATAAATCTAATAGTCATACAAGTAAGGGTAATGCTAAATTAGATAGTCATATAAGAAAGGGTAATTCTTAATTATATTTGTTCAAATGTTTGGGGGCCATCCCATATAGTTTCTTTTGGAGGATCATCATATTTTGTGACATTCATAGATGATTACTCTAGAAACTTGTGGGTATATATTCTTAAAAGTAAAGCTGATGTGTTTAGTGTATCTAAGTAGTTCAAATTTTTGGTTGAAAAGAGTACTGACAGATCAATCAAGTGTTTAAAAATATATAATGGAGGTGAATTCACATATTTAGAATTTGAAAATTATTATGAAGAAGTTGAGATTGAAAGGCATAAAACCATAGTTTATACTCCTCAAGAAAATGTTGTTGAATGCATGAACATGACTCTTCTAGAGAGATCAAGTAGCATGCTCAGTAATGCCAAGTTGCAGCAAGGTTATGGGTAAAAAAAATCTCTACAACTTGTTATCTATCAAATGAATCACCATCTATTGCAATAGATTTGTAAGATTCTTGAAGAGGTATGGATGGGTCATTCTTGTGATTATTCAAATTTGATTTTTTTTTTGTGATGCATATGCTCTTATTTCTAAATATAGATGTTTTAAATTGGACCCCAAATCCAAAAATATATAGTTTTTGTTGGTTATTGTAATGGAATTAAGGGATATAGATTGTGGGATCCTGCTACCCACAAAAATCATTATTAGCAAAGATGTAGTATTTGATGAATATTCTTTCATAAAATTAGACATAGTAGAAGTTGAAGTGAAATAGGAACAAGTACCACAACATCAACAAATTTAGTTGGAAACTCAACCATCTATAGAAAATAGGGAGCAAGAAGAAGCTTCTGAAGAAGAAAATGAGGATGCAAAAATATACAAAAAATGTGGAAATACTACAACTTTCTCTAAGGATATTACACAAGTTAGAAATCCTCCTACAAAGTGTGATGATTATGTTTCATCTGTTGCTTTGATTTCTAATGATGAGAAACCTAGTTGTTATTAGGAGGCAATGGATGGTATTAAAAGTGTTAAATGGAAAATAGAAATGAAAAACCAAATGGATGTCTTAGAGAAGAATAAAATATGGGACCTGGTAGAACCCTTGAAGGATAAGAAAATTGTTGGTTGCAAATGGGTCTACAAACTGAAGAAAGGTGTTGATGATAAAGTTGAAAGATACAAAGAAAAATTGGTATAAAAAAGGTATTGATTTTTATAAAAAAAAATCACCAATTGTTAAACTTGTTTCTAGTAGGATTGTATTAGCATTAATTGCATTACTTGATCTTGAGATAGAATAGCTAGATGTTAAAACAATTTTTTTACATGGAGATTTGGATGAAGAAATATATATGGAACTATTAGCATATGGCCCTGAGAGATCATTTTTGGCTACTTGTGTTGTCATTGATGGCAACTAGAGTTAGTAGTATGATCCACAGTATCAACATTATTTATACTGGAAATGAGCTTAAGACTTTGTATTCTATCGACAATATGTATGAAGAACAAGACATCTATTTGGAAAGTTGATTCAATCACTTTACCATATTGTTATTTCATGGTGTGGATCTCCAGGAAATATTTCTTAGCATTTATACTATCCTTTGATGAGTTTTGTGGTATATTATTGAGTTGGAGTTTGAGTTAAGAGATTCGGTAGCATGATTCATGGTTTATTTTCCATTGTGGCCGACATGTTTCTTATGGCATTTTTTAGATCTATGTAGAACATGTATTTTGTTATCTCTTATGTTTGGAACTTTATTTTGGGCCCCTACTAAAGTCTAGCTAACTTGTGTGGGTACGCATCAATTCTAATTAAGAGATTTGAGCCAACACAAGGAGAAAAATTATTTTTATTATGAGGCTGACATACTTTGAATTTATGATTAGCGGGTATATCAAGGAGATCGATAAATCATTTTGACAATGTGTGTGAGTGTGTATGAGTGTGTATGACATATGCAAGTCGTGGTGGTAGACATAATGCAGTAGTAAAGGTGTATCAAGGAGAGAGCGAAAAAGAGAAGATTAGTTGATTGAGGGTAGAATAGTTTTGGTATGTTAAGCAGTATAGAGTAGAGTAGAAGTGCGATCTAATCAAGAGATCCAGAATCTGATTGAGAGCTTTAGTGGAACTGAATCCTAACATTTTTTGATGTTGTACTCTCAGTTCAAAATTTTGTTGTAAACTTTATTATATCTATAAGGCAGTGAGCCTCTTTTATTTGAGTAGTGAGCTCTAGGCAGTGTGCTTGAATACAAGTGCATTCCCCTCTTTTATTTAATTTTAATAGAGTAAACATTGTGGATTAATCTTCACTGTGGTTTTTCTCCTAATAGGGTTTCCACGTAAAAATATTTGGTGTTATGGTGTTCACTAATATGACTACATGTTTTGCATGTTTTCATCTGTTACGTGTTGGAAATGCTATATGAAGTTCTATTATTACTGTTAATAGTTTAAGATAATTTTTGTAAATGAAAATACTTGAACACTGATTCACCTCCCTCTCAATATTCCTAGTGTCCAACAATTGGTATTAGAACTCTGGTTCCTCTTCAAAAGTTTAACAACTTGAGGTGAATCTTGAATTGCAATGGATGCTGCTAGTCTTCAACAATAGCTTATGGTGGCACTTGATGATCTTGATCAATCTAAAGTAGAGGTCATGGAACTAAAAGAAAATATTGTAGATGCCAAAAAATTCATTCAATCATTGAAGGATAAGATAAATGGGTCAAGGGAAAAGAGGAAGGAGTTGTGTGATCAGTTGAAGCAAAAAGAAAGCAACGGTCTAGATGATGTCCATTTGAATCAAACCCTAAAATAAATAACAAAAGAGTTTGAAAAGCTAGCCAAGGACAATGCAACCCTAAAAGTTGAGATGGAATATGTGGAAATGAAGTTTACCAAAGAGATTGAACAAAGGAAGAAGAATGAGGAGAATCTTGCCCAGTCCCTAAAAGAAAAATCTAAAGAATGCAACATAATTAATAGTAGAACCATTCAATTAGAGGCTAAACTGCAACAGACCAAAAACTATGAATATGAGATTGAGAGTCAGATAGTTACTCTTAGAAATGAGCTTGCTGCTACAAATGAATTCAAGGAGAAATTTAGGATAAGCTCTACTAAGCTTGATGAGATAACCAAAAGTCAAAATAATATGAATGACAAGTGAGGTCTCGGCTATGAGAAGGGTGAGAGCTCTGGATTTGAACAGAAGAACCTTGGAAAGAAGAGCAAAGGAAGAAGACATCCGGTAAGGTAACCTAATGCTCAAATATTTAATGGATATTGCTTTGATTGTAATAAATTTGGACATATGGCTTCTTAGTGTAGAAAAAGGATAAACCCTAGTACTCCATTTTTTGGTCAATGTTTTAAATGTGAGAAGTTTGGTCATAAGGCATTAGAATGCAAAAGTATTCCTGTTAATACAAGTAACATTAAATTCTATACCTATGGGAGATTTGGACATGTTGCTAATCAGTCCAGGTCAGGAGGAAATCAATGGAATGGTTGGTATAAATAGAAAGGTCTAGTATGTTTCAATCGTAACAATCTTGGACACCTTGCAAAATTTTGGAGGAACATAAACATGAATAAAAGAGGTTTGGTTTATCAAGGAAGAAATTCATAGAAAGACAACAAAGGAAAAAAAAAGCATTTGTGGAAGAGATAAGAAATCAGATAAAGAATTGAGGTTGTTTAATTTAGGGATTCTTTGTTCACATTAGTGGGTCATAAAAGTAAATATCATTTGAAGAATACCTTTGAAGATAATGATAATCTTTCTTGATGCACCAAACAAAAAAATGTTGAAGGTGATCCTTTTTGGAACTGTGGCAAAAATGGACATGTCAAAAAGGATTGTAGACTGCCAAAAATAAGAAAAGAAAATTATAGTTCACATGAATCTGAGGTAAACACAACAAAATTTCAAACACCATTGGAAGACAAAGAGGTATTAGCTACTAATATGAGATGATCATTACTTCATGTTTGGATTCTTGATTTTGGTGCCTCCTTTCATGTGAATCCACACAAATATTGGTTTTATACTTATCAATAATGTGAGGGAGGTATGGTTTACATGAGAAATGACAACCCCTATGAAGCTATTGGTGAAGGTGGCATATAATAATCAAGATGTTTGATGGAATGGTAAGGACCATTCAACATGTTAGACATGTATCGAGATTAAAGAAAAAACTATTGTCACGTGGAGTTTTTGATGAACAAGGTTACTGATTTAATGGTGAAAATAGTTGTCTCAAGGTAACAAAGGGTGTGTTGGTTGTGCTAAAGGGAGAAAAAAGTAGGCAATCTCTATAGGCTAGTTGGGGAAACTAGTAGTGGAGAAGCTACAATGGTGTTTGATGTAGAAATATATTCAATATCAACCTATCATCAATGACTAGGTCATATGAGTGAACATGGTCTCAAGTTACTACTAGATAAAAATATTTTTCCAGGTGTTAAATGTAGAGATTTAAATTTTTGTGAACATTGTTTGTTTGGAAAACATAATAAACTAATTTTTTCTAGAAGTACTACTAGATGTAAAGATGTTTTAGAATTAAATCGTTCAGATACCTAGGAATCTCATTTAACATCTATTGGGGGTTCATCATACTTTATTTCATTTATAGATGATTATTCTTGTAAGGTGTGGATTTATCTTCTCAAGAAGAAGTTTGAGGTGTTTTCTTATTTTAAGAAGTTTAAAGTTTTGGTAGAGAATCAAATGGGTAAGACTAAATTTTTTGAGAATAGATAATGGAGGAGAATTTTTTTTAGGAGATTTTAACCAATTTTGTAGTATGAAATCAAAAGGAAATTGTTAGTTGCTAGGAAACCACAATAAAATGGTGTTGTTGAACACATGAACTATACAATTATGGAGCAAGCCATATGTATGTTGAGAACTGCTAGTTTAGAGAAGAAATTTTAGGTTGAGATTGTTCCTACAAACTATACTATTTCTTGATCAATAGATCACCCACTACAACTCTTGATAATAAAATCCCCGAAAAAGAATGGATAGGTAAATTTTTTGATTATTTCTTTCTTTGTGTATTTGGTTTTGATGGTTATGCTCATATTCCTAAAGAGAATAAAAATAAGTTGAAAATGAAGTATATAATGCAAAGAGGTAAATAAAAAAAAATATAAAAGTTAGTCTAGTTGAGGTGCAAAGTTATGATGATTATCTATAGACCCAGATGAAAATCAACAATATGAAAAAAACCAAATGAACTACAAGGTGATATATTACCCCTTCTAAGGAGATCCACTAGAGTATCCAAAGAACTTGAAAGGTACTCTCCTACTTGTAATTATGCTTATGCATTACTAACTGATGTTGGTGAACCTAATTCATATTAGGAGGCTTATAAAGTTGAATGTGCAATCAAGTGGAGAGTTTACATGGAAGAGGAGATGGAAGCTCTTCATAAGAACAAGACATGGGACCTTGTTTCATTTCTTAAGGGGAAAAAATCTATTGGGAACAAGTGGGTGTTCAAACTAAAAAGGGACATACATGATAATTTTGATGAATTTTTTTTTACCTATTATATGCTTAAGTACTATGAGAGTTTTTTTTAGCTCTTGTTTCTAGATAGTCTTGATTTAGAGTTAGAACAATTAGATGTAAAAAAACATCTTGCATAGCGATCTCTCAGAGGAGATTTATATGCAACAAATAGAAAGTTTGTAGGAAAGAGAAATATAATCTTGTTTATAGGTTGAGAATTGTTGTATAGTTTGAAACATGTGCTAAGGAGTTGGTACAAGCGGTTTGGTTCCTTCATGATGAGTTTGGGTTTTAGAAAATGTGAGGTTAACCATTGTGCCCACTTTTAAAAGTATGATGATGACATTTTTATTATTTTATTTTTGTATGTCGATGATATATTAGTAATATGTCCTAACATGTATAAAATTATCCATTTGAAAGCTCAAATTGCTAGGGATTTTGAGATGAAGGAGTTATGTAGAGAAAACAATATTCTTGGTACATAAGGATACATAGAAGCATAAATAATAGGAAAATATGGTTATCACAAAAAACTTATGTGGAAAAGGTTTTGCATCGCTTCAATTTACATAATGCACATCAAATTAGTACTTCATTTCATATTCGTATTAAATTATCTTCAAAATAGTGCCCTAGCACAAAAGTAGAGAAGACATATGTCTCGTGTACCATACTCATCAGTAGTTGGTAGTCTTATGTTTTCTATGGTATGTGCACTAGACTAGACATTACACAAGTGGGAGTAGTGAGTTGTTACATGGAAAATCTAAGTATTGAGTGTTGGACAGTTGTGAAGTGGACTCTTGGGTATTTAAGCTTGGCACTTTTGATACTACTATCTATTATAGTGGGAGTAGTCTTCAAGTTAATGGGTATGTGGATTTTGATTTTGGTTGAGAAAAAGATAAGAGAAAGTCGTCTACAAGCTACATTTCTCCTTTAGTCGGAGGTACAATTAGCTGGGTATCAAAGTTACAGATGGTGGTGGCATTGTCTACTACTGAGTTGAATATATGGTAGCAACATAGGCTAGCAAGGAGGCAATCTAGCTTCATAGAATTTTAGGTGAATTGCAAGTAAAGTAAGGCAACATGGTGTTGCATTGTGACAACCAAAGTGCTTTACACTCAACATATCATGCCTGTAGACATGCAAAATCAGCATTATGCACTTAGTTCATATTCATCCACTCATAAAATTAATCAAGTTCATTAAATCCATTCGTTAGGAAAATCAGGTTCATTTAATCTCTAAGGATTATCCACTTAAATTGAATAAATTAACTTTATTTAATTTAAGCCTATCATTCCCTCTTTGATTAAATAAATCAAGACTTTATTTAATTAAATCTCAAAAGTCATATTTCTCCCTCTTTATTTAAATAAATCAAAATATTTAAGTCAAATGGGTCAAAACCCCTAAACATCATCTAAACTAATCTAATCCTAATTAGCCTAATCTAACCACCCATCACATCCTCTAGTTTTTCCCAATTGCACCAATAAATCATTTTAACTCATTTATAAATTCATCATTTTCTTTCAACTTGGCATAAAAAATGGAATATGAAGACAAGTTGACTTGTCCCACTCAACATTTATAACATTTATTTACAACAACTTCTTTATTTCATGTCCCCCACTCAACATTTATAACATTTATTTGCAACAACTTTTTTATTTCATGTCCCCTCAAATCCTAAAATCCTAGGGCTAAAACAAACATAAAGTAGGGAGTGTAAGTGTGGGTAAAGCCATGATAAATTACCTAGGTAATGAGAAGTCTAATAGACTAAAATAGTCAAAGGTCCCAAAAAAATGGAAATGTTGGGTTTCAAGGAATGGAGGGAAAATATATTGCTATAAACCTAATAAAGGCTACAAATAGACACAATCACCCCCAACACTTAGAAATTCATATAGTTTGAGATGTTTAGGCATGTGATAAGTATAATGAATGACAAAACACTACAACAAGAACATTTATTGAATAAGGGGGTCTATTAAACAAATTCTTAGATTGGTTATAGATGTTGGCCAAAACATGGTTCTATTAAGAAAGGAAGCACTTGAAACTTAGATAAATTTGCACTCAGTAATATAGGCCCCACCATCACCAAGAATGGAGCAAGGAAAAGACATCACATAAAAACCATACGACAAAAATATAAATCTTTGATCAAATATTAATGAGGGACTCTATAGGCAAAAAAATAAAAATAAAAAATAATTAGAAGAACAATAGAGTCATTTCACTAAGAATGATATGTAAGGTAAATGCTCAAAAGGACAAACACCAACAAAGGAGTTCCTTGATTTTATCTTAAATTAGAAATGGTGTTGCAAGGAATAAATAGTGGAAACTTTATTAGAGAATGTTCCTTACCCTTCAAGGATAAGCAAACCAACTTAGGAACCTATATATTATGGTTTTAAATCTTTTCAAAATAACTTCATTCAAGAAATTAATCATCATGAATTAACATTAGGGTTAAGGTTAAGATTTAGGATACGAAAGATTAGACATAAAATTAGGGTTGGGATTAGGCTTAGGATTAAGGTTAGGATTAGGATTAGGGTTTAGGTTAGGTTTAGAGATAGAATTAGGGTTAGGGTTAAGGTTAGGATTAGAGTTAGGGTCGAGGATAAGGTTAGGGCCAGGATTAAGATTAGAGTTATGGGTAGGGTTAGTGTTAGGGTTAGGGCTAAGGTTATATTAAAGTTTGGATTGGAGATAAGGTTAGGGTTAGGGTTAATAAATTAGGGTTAGAATTAGTATTAGAGATTTAATTAGGGTTGGGGTTATGATAACAATTAGAGTTAGGGTTAGGGTTAGGGTTTTGGTTACATTTAGAAATATAACTAGGATTATGGTTATGGTTAGGGTTAAGATTAAGATTACAATAAGGGTTAAGGTGAAGAGTATAATTAGGGTTAAGGTTAGGGTTACAATTATATATAGAATTAGGGTTAGGTTTAGATGATTATGACTAGGGTAAGCATTAGGGTTAGAAATTAAATTATGGTTAGGATTAAAGATTAAATTGGGGTTAAGGTTAGGGTTAGGATGATGATTAGGGTTAGGGTAAAGGTGTGAGTTAGGATAAGGGTTTGGGTTACCATTAGAGATAGAAATAGGGTTCGAGTTAAGTTTAGGGTTAAGGTTATAGTTAATGTTATAGTTAGATATCAAATTAGGGTTAGATTTAAGGTTAGGATTATAATTAAGGTTAAGGTTAGGGTGAGGGTTAGGGTCATGATTAGTGTTTAGGTTAGGGTTAGGGTAATGGTTAGGTTTAGAGTTAAGATTACAGTTTGGGTTGAAGTTAGTGATATAATTAGGATTAGGATTATGATTATGGTTATGATTAGGTTTAGGTTTAGAGTTAAGGTTATAATTAGGGCTAATATTAGGGTTATAATTAGATATAGAATTAAGGTTAGGTTTAGGGTTAATATTATAGTTAAGGTTAAGGTGAGGATTATGGTTAGGTTTATAGTAAATATTAGGGTTAGATTTAGGATTGGTTATGATTATGGTTAAAAATAGAATTAGAGTTAGGGTTATGGTTACAATTAGAGAGATTTAGGATTAAAGTTACAATAAGGGTTAAGGTTAGGGTTGTAAGTGATGAAATTATAGTTAGATTTAGGGTTAAGGTTAGGATTAGGGTTAAATTTAGGTTTGGGGTTACAATTAAGATTAGATTTAGGGTTAAGGTTATGATTACAATTATATATAGAATTAGGATTAGGTTTAGGGTTAGAATTATGGTTAGGGTTAAGGTTAAAGATATAAATATGGTTAGGGGTAGGATTAGGGTTAGGGTAAAAATAGAGATGAATTAGGGTTAGGGGAAAGGTTGGGGTTAAATTTAGGGCTATGATTATGGTAAGGTTTAAATTAGCAATAGAGTTAGGGTTATGGTTATGGTCAGGGTTAGGGTTAAGATTATGATTAGAGATAGGGTTTAGGGTTAGGGTTTTTAATGGTTAGAGGTGCAATTAGGATTAGGGTTAGGGTTAGGGTTATGATTAGGGAGTGAATTGGGATAAATTTTAGGGTTAAGGTTAGGGTTACGATTAGAGAAAGGGTTTAGGGCTTGAGTTTTGGTTATGATTAGAGGTATAATTAAGGTTAGGGTTATGTTTAGAGATAGAATTAGAGTTAGGGTTAGGGTTAGGGTTAGGATTAGGATTATGATTGGAGATTGAATTGGGCTAAATGTTAGGGTTAAGATTATGATTAGGATTAGGGTTGGTGTTTGAGTTAAGATTAGTGTTTAGGTTATGATTGGAGTTAGATTTAGAATTAGGGTTTTGGATATGGTTAGAGATAGAATTAGGATTAGGGTTAGGGTTATAATTATGGTTAGGTTTAGGTTTAGGGTTAAGGTTGCACTTATGACTAAGGTTAGGGTTATAATTAGATATATAATTAGTATTAGGTTTAGGGTTAGGATTACAATTAAGGTTAGGGTTAAGGTTAGGGTTAGGGTTAAGATTAAGATTAGGTCTATGATCACGGTTATAGTTATGGTTAGAGATAGGCTTAGGCTTAGGATTAGGGTTATGGTTATGATTAGGGTTAGTTTTAGTATTAAGGTTACAATTAAGGTTAAGATTAAGGCTATGATCTGGGTTTAGATTTAAGATTAGGATTAGCATTAAGGTTAGGGTTAGGATTATGATAAATTTAACCCTAACCCTAACTATACTTGAAACCCAACCATAGTCCTAACTCCAAGCTTTACTATAGAAAAATAACCTAACTTCAACCTTATTTGAACTGTAAACCTAACCTTAAGTGAACACTAACTCTAACCTTAATTAAAAATTAACCATAATTAAACCCTAACCCTATTCATATCCCTATCCCTAATTGAACCTAACCCTAACCCTAACCCTAACCCTAATGAAATCCTAACCCAAATTAAAATTTAAATGAATCATATATATAATTGTAATTAAACTCTAATCCTAACTATTTTTATACCTTAACACTAATTGAACCCTAACCCTTATTGAACTCTAATTTGAACTATAAACCCTAATTAAATCTTAACCTTAACACTAAACCTTATGCTAAATGAACCCTAAAATTAATTGAATCTTAATTGAATCATAACCCTAATTGAAACCTAATCCTAACCCTCATCAAGCCTTGACCATGACCCTAACCCTTTTTGAACCCCAATCATAACCCTAACCCTCACACTAATAAAACCCTAACCTTGACCCTCATTGAACCCAAATCGTAACCCTAACCCCAAGCTTTATTATAGATCCCTAATCTTAAGAATAATTGAACCCTTATCTTGATTAAATCATAATCCTAATTGAACCCTAACCCTAACCATAATTATATCCCAACCTAACAATAACTATAATATTCATTGAATCCCAACCCTATTTAAATCATAACCCTAACCCTAATTGAACCCTAGCCCCAATCGTAACACCAACAAAATAGTTAACCATAAGTAACCCTAATTCTAACCCTTATTGTAACTTTAATTCTAATTTTATTATGACCTTGACAGTAAAACTAAACCTAATCTTAGACCTAACTCTACCCCTAACACTAACCATAGTTATAAATATAATTTTAACTCCACTTGTAACTCTAATTCTAATCTAGATCCTAAAATTCACTCTTACCCTAACCCTAACAATTATTCTAATGAATTTAGAATTATAATAATCCTAGTTCCCTAAGTCTACTTGAACCCTAACAATTGAATGTTAATTCAAATCTAACTCTAATCAAATCCTAACCATAACTATGGCCATAAGGAAAATCTTAACCTATCCTTAATTAAACCCTAACCTAGTCATAATTCCAACCTTAATTGAACCCTAATCCTAACCCTAAGTCTACTAATGTGATATGACATGATTTGTTGATTTTTAGATCTAACCTTAACTCATTTCATTCAATTATGAGTACTAAGATCAACACTAACAACTTTAATTTTAGAATTATTAGTGCTATATTATTATAAATATTGGGCATTAAATTATCAAATTCTATCATTACTATTGAAAGATGGTCAAGTGTTGGATTCTTTCTCCTATTAGATTAATTTGTGAAATGCTTGATTGATTGTGAAATTAGTTATTGAATATAAAAATTTAGAAGAGGATTGGGATCTTGCATAGAATCTTAATGATTTAGTTATATTTAGGCCTAATGCCTCTTTATATGTCCTTTAATTATTTTTCAATTTTTTTTTATTATTTTCTAGTTGACTTTTTATTATACTTTTGTTAACTTTTTGTTTGTCTCTATTAAATCTACATTGGATAAAAGGCATCACCTATTCTCTATGCTATTGTTTTATCTATTGACTTTATTAAACATTATAAGATCCTTTCAAAATATTTGCTTAAATATAATTATCAAATTTTATATTGACAAAAACTTTAAAGTATAACAATGTATAGTTTAATTATATATCATTACTTATTTGATAATAGATATCAATTCAAAGTTTATAATAAATATTATTATATTATTAAAATAATTCTTTGATGAATAAAATATTTCAACTATATTATATTAATTTAAAGATTGATCTTTAAGAAATAAATTGATAAAACAAGTTAAAAAATAATAATAATTTAATACATATTCTTGTTTCATTTAATTTTTTTTGAGAATGAGATAACACAATCATACATTTGATCAGTTATATTTATTATATCTAAAAATTGTATAGTTAATTTCATATGTAAAATTGATCTATTTAATTTAAAAAATATTCTTGTAAGATATTTTTAATGAAAAATTTAGAATAATATATACATACAAACAAATATTCAACTATCATTTGTCTTCTACAAGTATATATAAAATTATTTTGATAGACATTAAAAGCCAAAGAAGAAGAAATACATTTGAGAAAAGAAAACTAAAAGAATAATAAAATAGAATAATTCTTTATAGATTGATTTTTGCAGTTTCTTTTTAGTAATTAATTTTTTTAGTACTTTCTTTTTATTTAACTTAATATGAATTCATTTTAAAAAAAAATGTAAGATATTTTTAATGAAAAATTTAGAAAAATTTGTACATGCAAACAAATATGCAACTATCATCTTCTGTGAGTTAAAAAATAAAATTGATTAACATTAAAAGAAGAAGAAGAAGAAGAAATGCATTTCAGAAATGAAAACTAAAAAGAAAGAAAAAAAGAATGATTCTTTAAAATCTAAAGAAAGAAAAAGAAGAAGAAGAAATGCATTTCAGAAAAGAAAACTAAAAAGAAAGAAAAGAAGAATGATTCTTTAAAATCTAAATTACTTTTTTCCTTTTCTTCACTGTAATTTTTTTTAGTAATTAATTTTTTAATACTTTCTTTTTTATTTAATTTAATATGAATTGTTTAACACAATTTGAACCATACCAAAACATTAATTTTTATAAAAAAACTTAAATACTAAGTTAACCATAATATAAGCAATCCTAACTAATAAATGAACTAAATTCAATGAATATACACTAAAACTATTACCATTACAACATCTACAATAATTCCTACCCTTATACCAACTCAAGCACTTCCTTAGATAGATAATCATACATGCAAATTACCAAACCATAGAGAAAGTGTGAGAAATGAAACAAAAACTCTAGAGATATGAAAAAAGATAGGTGTAGAAAAACACATAGAACACTTAATAGAATGAGACATCCTCTCTTCAGATAGAAAGATAGACGGAAAAATATATCAAGGAAAATATGGAAGTTAAAGAAAAAATACAAGGAAAACAAATTCTATAGCTTACAGTAAAAAGAAAGTAAAAAATCATTTTCTAAAGTAAAAATAAAATCACTATAAAACATAGCCGAAGAATCGTTTAAAGAGTCTGCCAAAAAAATATTCTTTCCCACTATAGGGCTTCGTCAGCTACTAAAAATATCGAGGACTTATTTCATTGGAGGGTCGTAGAAATCCTCGACTCGAACTTGCTAGAAGGTAAGCGTAGATGCAATTTTTGATTGCAGAAACTTTGTCTCAACACAAGAAAAGCCACTGCAAATATTTTAGAACTCGATTTTCCCAATACATTATAAAAAGTGGAATAAAAAATCATTCAAAATTCAGTCTTAGAAATATTTTGGAGGTGATATTATTGGTTTTGGTTAGTCTCCTGTTTAAAAACAGGGCAAAGAAATCTAAAAACATAAAAAAAAGGCTTTTTTTTGCTGAAGATTTTGTGCAGAGAATACAGGTTGACATACTCTAAAAAGGAAAGAAGCATTAAGGAGATCCATCTCCTTACATTTAATCTTGAGAAGACATATTTGGCATGAAATAAACAAATCTGCTCACAGAAACAACTGCCACGTTGATTAGGAAGGCCAAAAATAGAGAAAATGCACTCTCTATGAAGAAATATCTGCATGTTGTCTGCTATTTGTAATTACAACAACACGGATAGGTGATTAATTCAGCTACAATAAATCTTTGTTTATAGAATTCACTTTATAAGGTCTACTTACATTGATTCTTGAAACAGAAGTGGGAATTTTTCTTGATAGAATGAGTGCTGAATGGAGAAATAAATTGTGCCCAACCATCAAACAAACTGTGTATTTAGTTGGGGATTTGCAAAAAAATTCAAGTTTGTTTACATGGGAAAATGCACTATGGCTTATGGCATAACAAGGGCACCAAAGAGAGAGATTGCAAGACTAGTTGCGCAAGTAGAGGGACATGTTCGTTGACCCTGACCATACTTTGTGAGGTGTGACAATGATGTCGAGGCCCTCAATATCAAACCATTTCTATTGCTCTATAGATTGTGAGAGCCAAATGACATTTTTTCCTCCTCCTCTTACAGAAGAAGGTTCAACTTGGTCCGTTGGCTTCTTTCTGTAAGATCTCTCTTTTAACTTTGTCTTTGTGTGTGGAGATAAGCAAGCAGTTGTAACTGCTCATTCATGAAACAGTTCATGCAAAGGGAATCTATCGCAGCTGTTACATGGATGCTTTAATATCATACATTACACATTACACATTACATAATCTTCTTACACATTCTGACATAACCACTACCGCCAGCACAACAGACACGCAGGAGAAGTCATTTTAAATGAATCTTGTTTTTATTGACAAAGGTTCTTCACTCCGTTGTGACTATAGAATGCCTCTCAGCATAACAAAGGAGATCCATCAATAGATCGTCGCAAAATTTGTCCCCTAAGCATCACATTGTTGGCAACCCAAATTCTTGTTGTGTTCTCGTATATTGAGCATCCCCACACATTTGATGCAAGTTATTTTATGAACCTTTCCTACAGCTTAAAGAAACTTAGATGTAGATATACATATAGGATTATATTTGTTCATATTCATTGATGATAGGGGAAGTGGTTCCGTTAGTTACCACCCGCATTCTAATAACCATTCACTCTACTTTACCTTCCAAAAAACATTTGCATTTGGTCCATTAAAAGTATTTAAGAAATCGAATTATAACATGTTGCAAAAGCACTAATACATGTTCATAAGTCAATGTGTAATTGATCAATGTATGTAGTCAACTACATATACATTTGCATTTACAATACAAGACAAGTTACACCCAAAAACCCACATTTACAATTCATAATAATCTTTTATTAAATTACAAATATCCCCACTTCCAAAGGGTGTTGGACTCATTACATATTATATTCACAAATACATATGCACGGTTTATTGGTGCTTCAAATGATATAATGAGAAACTCCATGGGTTGTCAAATGCAGAGTCTTCAACACTCTTTGTCTCATGTACATGTATTAACTCCATTAAGTGTAGGTACCTGCACAAATAAATAATAGTGTGATGCTCCCCTAATAAATATCAAATCTATATATAATGCAAAATTAAGTCATTTCACCATAAAATAATATGTAAACATCAACTACAAATTCAAATTAAAAACAAAATAACTAAATAAGAGGGAAAGTAGCCAACATCAATCTCAATTATTCTCTCAGCTAATATCCTTTGCATACTACAAATAATCATAGGCATCCTTTGCACATTCCTCAAATATCCACACATTTTCAATTTTGTATAGTCTTTGAAAGTTACTTTCATGAAGTGTGTGCTTAACAGTTATATTCATGAAGTGTCTATTTATATGCACTATCAGTAAATGAGGGTCTTTTTTCTCATGGGTTATTTCTTACAAACCCCATTTACAAATTCAATAAACTGTGTGTTTATTTACTCTTTTTGGTTAATTCTTATAAGTCTCATTAATATTCATGAAATTGGGTATATATTTCTTGGTTAATTCATAGAAGCATCCTTTATATTCATGAAACTTGATACATATTTAAATCAGTTAACTCATACAAGCCTCTTTTATGTATCTCGATGTAGTGACGAAAAATGTATCCCTTTACATTTTCTCCCTTGTTTGGGCCCTCCTAGTTAATTTGGACTTAATTATGCCTTAATTTAGTGTTGTAAGATGTATCCCTTTACACTTTCACACTTATTTAGGGCCCCCTTAATTAATTGAGCTTAATTATGCCTTAATTGGTCCCTTAATTCATTTTCCAAGCCTATTTAATTACATTTTTTGAAGAGGAAACCCAAAATTCATTATTTCCTTAATATAATACTTCTCATTGAGCAATGTGTGTCCTAGGCTAATGGACCTGGGACCCATTCACCCATGGGCGAATGGGTCCTCCTTAGACCTTAAGACCTAAATTTAAATTATGTTTTTGGCGGTATTTTAACATATTCAAATCTATGATTCAATGTTGACTAGTGATATTTGAATTTCAAGAAATTGAGGATACATATCTATAAATATAAGGTTATTTCACTATGATTCACCTAGCAATTTTATGTAACTTCATAAGATCAATTCAAGAGAATTTTGGAGAACTTCAAAAGCATTCAATGGAAAATTTATCAAAGTTTTATTGTAGCATTCAAGATCCAATTATCATATCAAAGTCTTTTTGCATCATGCATGTTTTTGGAGATAACATTGTGATGTAGGTTTCATGATCCAATCAAGCATTTAAAGCACTATCTCAAGTAAGATTCAAGGTTCAAGATCCACATCCATTGAAGACATTTCATGCAAGTTACAAACCTTTATTCAAGGACTTATCCAAGGGTTTTTTGAGTGGTAACATAGCTTTGTTCATTCTTCATTCCCTCTTTCATGTTTCATTTTATTTCAAGGTTTGATTACCAAAACGGGGTTTGACCAAGGCAAACCCCCATTCACCAAAAACAAATAATTTTTCCCTTTCATATTGTGTTTGTATATCTAGGTGGAAGAAAGCTTGAAGATCTCTTGAAGAGAAATTTTGAAGAAGTTGACAAAGTTGCAAAAGTTGTCATCTCACAGAAACTCATCTATAGAATTTATTTCCGATATTATGACACTACCACTTGGAAAAATTAGAAGATTTTGATCTATATCAGAGGCTCCTAAAAGTTACAAAAAAACCTTGATAGTGGACCCATTCACCCCTGGGTGAATGAGTCCCAATCAACCTTTGAAAACTCATTTTTGGTGACTGGTAAACATAGTTTTTCCCTTCTCAGATTTGAAATTTAATTTCTAATTCCACTTATATTTTGAGTTTAATATTAGTGTTTTAAGTTTAATTTGGCATGATTGGGTTGATTTGCTATTTTTAATCTTTCTCCCAAAAGTGCCTAGTGAACCTGAACCCCGTCCTTCAATAGTAAGGAAATTTGTAGATTCACACATTGCGTTTACTCACCTAAGGGTTTTAATCCAATTCTTTGTGTGGATCTCATTTCCTAATGAAATGAGTGAGAAATAGGTCCTCTAAGTGGTTCATCAATCCATTTTGATAACCTGCCTACATTTTTTACCTTTTCATTTTGGTGAACCTGACTTTTTAGCATTGTATCTTTCTGATTTTGGAGTCTATTTCATCCCTAGATCTAGATTTGCATTCATTTGCATTGCATTGAATTGAATCTCATTTAGGGTTTCCTAACTTGCATTAGTTTGCATCTCATTTAGGGTTTTAGGATTGCATATTTTCATCTTTTAAAATCTAGAAAATATAAAAAAATCACATTTTACGTAGTATTTACATAACATTGCATCATCATTCATTTAAATTTGAAAATTGAATCAAAAGTACATATCAAATTAGGTCTCCTAGTTTGTCATTTATCATTATTTTGTATTTGAATTTAGACTTAAATTTATGGAAAATTCAAACTACAACCACTTGTCTCAGTCCAGAATCTAAAAATCATAAGAATCAACTCAAAAATATGTAAATTCATTTTTCAAAACCCTCAACTAGGACCCATTTATCCATGGAAAAATGATTCCCTGATAAGGGCTTTTCCTACATTTTTGGGAATTAAAATCTCTATTTCTGTACTCTTTTTGTTGTTTTTAGTTTGAAGTTACAGTTTGTAGAATTTATGTTATCTCAAATTGATCATATTAAGCTTCATTTGATAAATTCAGTGCATTGTGTGAATTCAAACTTGCATTTACAAGACATCATTTTCAGGTTTTTTTTTGCATAGCATAATAAGAAATTTATCATGTTTTAATCTAAAAATTACAAAATGTTTGCCTCTTTCCTTTATAATTTTGCTACGAAAAAGCTCAATAACAAGAATGATGATCATTATTCCAAACAATATCCTAGCTATGAGAGTCTCTTGGCACAAGAGGAGGAAATCATTAACACCACCTTGATTAATTTTCATTCATTTTCCACTTGTGAGAATGTCTTAATGCAAGAGAAAACACCTATGGTTAATCTTGACAATCATAAAGCTTCTTCTCCCAACACTCCTCTCCTTTGTGAGGAAAGTTTTGTGGTTTTAGAACAACCAAACATTGAATGTCATGAGAATTCTATTTTTGACTCTTCTGAAGACATCTTAGCTCAAGAAGATGAGATCATAGATACATTTGTTAAGATTACTTTTCCTTACCTTCAATCATCCTTTAATACCCCTTTCACTTGTGAAAGTGATGTGACAAAACAAGAGCCAATCATTGACAAACCAATTTCTCCTAACATAATACTCTCTTGAAAAGGAAAGGCATTGATGTAACTAAAATATGAAATTAATTACCATCATGATCTAGTCATATCCATCTCTCATCTTGTAGTCAATTGTAAATTATCAAACCAATGAAGAAACCACATCAACTTTATAAATCCAAGAAACAAAAGAAGTTTGATGCTCCTGAGGGCCTATTGAAAATATCCAAGACTGAGAATGATTTCTACACTCTCTTACATTGGGGACAAATTAAGCTACCTCCTAAACCCGAACGATTAATATCTCAACAAGGTGATCAAAATGAACCATATTGTGCCTATATTATATATTTTTCGGAAATCACACCAATAATTTTCATGACCTTTATAGGAATTATTAAGAAAATTTAAATCCCCTAGGGATCCAACTTGACTAAATGACATGAAATTTTCTCCTTGCAATGTGATAGTTGTAGGATCATAGTGTACTCACTATTGCATTCTTTACATTCATTGAAAATCATTTCCTTTATTGCAAGGAGCTTATTCTCACCACTTATCTCCACTTGTACTTGTCTTGCACTTAGTGGGGGCAAGGGGTTAGATAGCCTTGTCCTAGTTTGGAACTTGATATTGTCCATTTGGCTAGTTGTTTTCCTTCCACATATATTGAACAAGATTGGGATGCAGATGACCTGCTATAGGTTGACTCGCATGTGCCTTAGTAGTCTTGTCTTTATTTTGTTTTTTATGTTCTTTATGTGATTGCATGTGTGTAATGTGATCCCTCATATTGTTCTCTTGATGTATCTTTTCATGTTCATTCCTCTATTTGTATCTACATGAACTTCTATATGTCATAAAAATATATCTTTTCTTTTGTCTTATGTTTTCCTTTTGGGGATGATGCAATGTGTCGAGACATTTAAGTCTCTTCCATGTTTACCCAAAATATTTTTCTTTGTTTTTTCTCTCTATGTTTCATTCTTCTTGTTTTGTGAGTATTTGGGGAATGATGACATTTTCGAGCTCTATAATATCATTGTAGAAAAGATATACTAACTCCAAATCCGTAGATCCCTAATGTGTTTTGGGATTTCATTTTGGGGGAAACCCCTTCCTCTCTCTCTTTTTCATGACAGTTTCATTTGGAAACATATGACTTGGCATAGGGTTTTCCAAATAAGCTCTCATGTCTTCTTTATTGCTAGCATTGATTAAATTCACAACTTTAAAGAAAATTCTCACAGCATAGTGTGTAGCAATTTCTTTAGAGTGGAGGAATACATTGGCATTATTATTTTTGAAATTTAGTGACATTCCTTATGTTTCATTGTGTGATCTTCTTATTTCTTGTGATGCATCTTTTTCTTTGTGTTCTCAATGGGTTTGATGTCTTCCAAGAGTGCAACCTTTCTTGGCATATGGTTTTCCTCTTAGTAGTGATGCTACACGTTGCATTCCCTAAGTTGTGAATCTTTTATCTTGGACTTGTCCTCTCTTAGAGACATTAGGCACAATGTTCCCTAAGAGGAGACCTTACACGAACTAAGCGAAATCCATTTGAACATATTTATTTGAATTTTTTCATAAGTGTTTAGCATAACACAACTTGCTAACATTGTGAATTTTGAACCCTGTTCAAGGCCACCAAGCATAACACAATTTTCTTTCCTGTGGAACCTTGTCTTGTTTGTTCATAGGTACTTAGCATAGCGCAACTTGTTAGGCCTTATGAAGCTCGAAGGTTTTTTTTTTTTTGTGGTGCCTTACTAAAGTTATCAAAGATATAGATTTGGTATGGTATGGGAGCCTAATAAGATTCTCTCATTTTCCACCCTTTTGTGTTTTTTTTTTGTGGTGCCTTATTGAAGCTATGAAAGATATAACTTTGTTATAGTATTGGAGCCTAATAATATTCTCTCATTTTCCACCCCTTTTATGTTTTGTTTTGTTTTGTGGTGCCTTATTGAATTTATTAGAGGGATAGCTTTGATATGGTATGAGAGCCTAATAAGATTCTCTCATTTTCCACCCTTGGGGGCTCACCTAGTCAAAAACTAGAGTTCCATTATCACGTGTGAGTGTGCATGTTGTTTACATAGTGGACAAAAAGTTCTACTGGTGAACATTTTTGGACAAATAGTTGAGGCGTGTTCCACATCGCATTGGACAATTGAGACTCAATCTGCCCTTTTTGTTTTTACCTTTTTTTTAAAAGTATTTGATATTGTATGAAATTGTGTATCTTGTCATTGCTAGATACATATGTTTTGAATGTCTACTTTAGTGTGAGTTTGACGCAAGATCATCCTCTCACTAAAGTGGGGGCTAAATGTGGTGACAAAAAATGTATCCCTTTACATTTTCATACTTGTTTGGGCCCTCCTAGTTAATTTGGACTTAATTGTTCCTTAATTTAGTGTTGTAAGGTGTATCCCTTTACACTTTCACACTTATTTAGGGTCCCCTTAATTAATTGAGCTTAATTATGCCTTAATTTGTCCCTTAATTCATTTTCCAAGCTTATTTAATTAAATTTTTTGAAGAGGAAACCTGACTGTTGACGGTCCAAATGGCACAATCAACATGCAAACAGAACATTGCTATCCTATTTCTCTTGAAAGAGAAAGACAACACATGGATATCTTAAATCCCATGGTCTTTGTAGTTGGTTCTCAACTGTACTGATGTCCCTCAGTGGTCAATGTAACAGTAATGTTCAAGGGGCCTACTGGTGTTGAGCTTCTGGATTGTTGTGAGATCAAACATAAACTTAAAACCTATTCTAACCAGGGTTTTTAAAGAAACATAAAAAGATAGATCAGGGCTTTGGGACAAAAAAGAATGACACTTCATCCAAATTAACCAGACCTGTCACCTTCCAAGGAATTCCTAACTAAAACTACATAACAGAATTAACTTGTGACTAACACACAATTTCATCCATTCACAATGCTGATTTCAATAGCAGATTGCAAGTTACCATTTAAACAAAACATAAAAACCAAAATTAATTCCTTGAAAGCTTCTTAAATCAGATGATTAATTCAAGACAAACACCATTCTGGAACACAACATGAAGTAGATTAAGATCCGGTTGCTTCTACTGTCAGTGAGACAGATAAGCAACATTTACAAACCTGGTACAATCACCAATGTACAAAAAATCTGTGGCTCCAAATTGTTTCCATTTACACTAAGAAAACTGAAAGATACATTAGTCTTCTACTTAATCTAACTCCTAACTACTAGTTCTACTCTACAAGTTCTACTCTACCACTAGAAGTCCTAATTGTAGAAGTTCTCCTTGTACAAGTTCTAACCCTTACAAAGAGGCAAGAATGCCATATATACAGAATGTACCAAAAGAATGTGTTGTCCCCCTGCATTAGGGTTTACAAAATATTTTCTTCCAGGAGAGTTGGCTCTTAAATCTTTCTGAGAAGAGTTAGTTGTGCATTTAATGTGAATCCTCGTTGTCCAAGCTGATGCAAGATTTTTGGGAAAGATCTGTAGATCTTTTGCTGCTACAACATTAACTCTTTTGTCTCCATGTCCATACTCGAAATCCTTCATAGAGTTGCCTTGAATACCTCAGAATATCACCATTAATACTAATCTGCCTCTGCCAGTGGTCACTACAGCTGTCCCTGTGAATCATGGTTACTCTAGGCTCCTTCGGCCTCCTTCATGTCCTGGACCCTTCTGCACATTGACCAATCTTTGGGAACAACCTTGGGCCTCCCTGTAGATTTGAACATTTCACCTGAGTTGATCCATTGCCATCTGTTCTCAAAAGGAGTCCATCTGGTTTACATTTTGTCAGTCTCCTTCAGGGTGGTAGTCAATCGGTCAATGGCCAACAGGTCATTCCTTTAGCTTCGTCTGATTTGGGGAACAAACGCCACACCAAATTCCTGGGCATTCAAAAAGTGGTCCACCTTGAATCACATGTCGGTGAGACACTAATCGTGTCTCTCCGATGCGATTATATCTCTTCATAGCTATTGGTGTAGCATGGATCAGTCGATGAGACCTTTTAGCGAGCTACAAAAGTCATATCAAGCTCACAAAAACCTATCGGCAAGACCGCATCCTTTCGCTGAGACCACATGGCGAAGTTCTTCTTCTCTCGACGCGCACATTTCTTTATGTCAGGGAGACCTCATGGTTTCGGGGGAGATCTTACAACAAACTCCTTTACTCTCCCTGAGCCTATTTCCTTTCGATGTGACTTCCTTTCTTCACCAAGACCTTATGGCAAAGGCATGACCCTTTTTCCGAGCTCCATTTCTTTCGGTGGGGTCCCTTTTCTTTCGGGCAAACTTACGACGATATCCCCTCCATGTCGCCGAGACATCATCGGGTCGGCAAGACATCTTACCAAACCCAATCCATTCATTCAGAGTCTCCTCGAGTCCCTTCTATTTCTGTGAGCTCTGGCCTTTTGCTTCGGCGTGACCATCACGAGTCAGTGAGAGATTACACCGAGCCCTAGATCCTCCGGTGACTTTGTTTCATTTCAGCCAGACCCTGTTGAATCGGCAAGAGATTATTTCGATAGTATGTCATGTCACTGAGAG
Source organism: Sequoia sempervirens (assembly GCA_007258455.2). NCBI lineage: Eukaryota > Viridiplantae > Streptophyta > Pinopsida > Cupressales > Cupressaceae > Sequoia > Sequoia sempervirens. The sequence goes on from VDFB02352786.1 coordinate 46,324, forward strand.
CTTATTTGAATTCGAGGAGGGCTTGTTTGATTGGCAAGACTTTCCCGCGTTGGTAAGACATCATAGGGAATGCACTTCATTCGCTTAGAGTCTTACCGATTTCTTCTTGTTCTCTCTGAGCTCTTTTGTTTTGGTGAAACCTTTCCCCTTCGGCGAGACCTTTCGCCAAAGGCTATACCTCTCGGTGCACATGTTTCTTCTCCCTGAAACAAATCATGTTGGTAAGACATTTTGTGGTCGGGGAGACCTTAAGGAAAGCTTTTGTTTTCTCCCTGAACTTATTCTATCGATAAGAGTCACAATGATGCTAGACTCCTTGGGCGAGCTCATCTCTGATGTCAGGGAGACTATAATGTTTCAGGGAAACCTTACCTTGAACTCCTTTCTTCTTACCGAGCCCTCCTTGTCTTCAGCAAGACTCCTCACCTTCGGCCAGAGACTATGGTGAGCTCCCTTTGGTCAGACTGATGTTATGGCGAAAGCAAAATCTTTTGCCTGATGCCCCTCGGATTTGGCAAGAGTTATGGCAATACCTTTTTCGTGTCGGTGTGACCTTCCCTCTTCGCCGAGACCTTATACTGAAGGGGGAACCCATCGGCAAAACTTTCAACTTTTTCTGACCCATGTTATCACCATGACCTCACTGTAGTTACACTGATATGTTTTCTTTATTCCACATGTGTCGTCGTAGCATTCTCTTGTTGGGGAGATGTCCTATAGAAACATCATGTCTTGGAAAAAGCCTCTGCATGTTCACTCTTTGATCACCAAGACTTATTAATTCTCTCACCGAAGACCACTGATAAAATCCCTTCGGGGCATGTCGATGTGATCGGAGCCGCTCGGTGAGAGGCTATCCCGATGCAGTTGAGGCTATCCCGATGCAGTTGAGTCTTGCCGAAGGCTATACCCTGTTGGCAGTCGGTAAGACATCGCGGGTTCGCTGAGACTTTATATCGATGGAAAGATTTCTCACCGAGGTGGAATCTTTACCATCGGTCGGCAAGACTTGAAGATTTCGCTAAGACCATATGCCGAAGAAGATGGCTCGTGCTGAAGTGTTTGCTTGTTGTTCGGTAGTCAGTGAGACTTCATGAATTCGCCAAGACTTCTTGGCGAAGAGAAAACCTTTTGCCGATATATGGATCCTTTTTGCCATTGGTCGGTGAGACATAAGGAAAGTCACCAAGACCTTTCTCTGAAAGAAAATTCCATGGTGATGGGAAACTCTAAGTCATCAGGACGATGATCAATGTCTTGTTGATAGATGCCTGCATATAAATTTCACTCGCTGTGACATCTCTGGGGTCTTGCCGACTGTTACCTTAGCTGATTTTTATGACCAACTGGACTAGGGAATACATTCCAGTTGAGCTCCCTTGGAAAATATCATCAAGTGTAGGATTTAATCCTGCAAAAAAAATGCTTCCATTAGTCCCCAAAGCATATGAAATATATTAAAATAAACTATTTTGTTGCTTATGTTTATTTCATTGAATACTAGGCAAGAAGAAAACCAACTCAAGCTAAGACAGAACCAGAATTAAATCAGATAGATCAAAAGTCAAAATTAGGAGGAATTTAACAAAAATAATTCCAAAGATCAAAACAGACAACTAAAATGGAAAGAAGACAAAAGAAAAAGGGGGGGACCTATTTTGTTCCAGAACAAAATGGGGGTGGTTATGCAAGGCATAACACTGACATTCATTAATTCCTTAACATAACACTTCTCATTGAGCAATGTGTGTCCTAGGTTTATGGACTTGGGACCCATTCACCCATGGGTGAATGGGTCCTCCCTTAAACATTAAGACCTAAATTTAAATTATGTTTTTAGTAGTATTTTAACATATTCAAATTTGTGATTCAATTTCAACTTGTGATATTTGAATTTAGGGAAATTGAGGATACATATCTATAAATATAAGGTTATTTCACTATGTTTCACCTAGAAATTTTATGTAAATTCACAAGAGAAATTTAGGAGCATTATGAAGAACTTCAAAGGCATTCAATGGTAGATTTATCAGAGTTTTATTGCAACATTCAAGATCTAATTATCATATCAAATTCTTCTTATATCATGCATGTTTTTGGAGCTAACATTGTGATGGAGGTTTCACATGATCAAATCAATTATTCAAAGCACTATCTCAAGCAAGATTCAATGTTCAAGATCCACATCCATTGAATCCATTTCATGCAAGTTGCATACCTTTATTCAAGGACTTGTCCAAGGTTTTTTTGAGTGGTAACATAGCTTTGTTCATTCTTCATTCCCTCTTTCATGTTTCATTTCATTTCAAGGTTTGATTACCAAAATGGTGTTTAGCCAAGGCAAACCACCATTCACCAAAAACAAACAATTTTTTCCTTTCATGTTGTGTTTGTAGATCTAGGTGGAAAAAAGATTAAAGATCTCTTGAAGAGAAAATTTGAAGTTGACAAAGTTGCAAAAGTTGTCATCTCACAGAAACTCATCTAGAGAATTTATTTCCGACATTCCAACACTACTACTTCAGAAAATTGGAAGATTCTGATCTATCTTAGAGGCTCCCAAAAGTTGCAAAAAAACCTTGATAGTGAACCCATTCACCCTTTGGGTGAATGAGTCCCAATTAGCCTTTGAAAACTCACTTCTAGTGTCTAGTAAACACATTTTTTTCCTTCTCAAATCTACAATTTAATTGTTGTTTCCACTTATATTTTGAGTTTAATATTGTTGTTTTAAGTTTAATTTGGCATGATTGGGTTGATTTACTATTTAATCTTTCTCCCAAAAGTGCCTAGTGAACGCAACCCCTGTACTTTAGTCATAAGGAAATTTGTAGATTCACACCTTGAGTTGACTCGCCTAAGGGTGTTAAGAAAATTCTTTGTGTGTATTTCATTTCCTAATGAAATGAGTGGGAAATAGGTCCTCTATGTGGTTCATCAATCTATTTTGATAACCCACCTACATTTTTCACCTTTTCACTTGATTATTCATAGAAGCCTCCTCTATATATATCTTGGTTAATTTATAAAAGACTCATTTATATTCATAAAACTATACACATCAACTTGTATTTTCATTATATGTGTGTTTTCATTTTTATTATATATATTGAAGACACATACATACATATATATAACTAACTAGTCATGAAATTGTGTATGTATCTTTGAAGTTTGGATTGCCAACTGAACATAACAACATACCTATATCTCCATTTGTACCCATTAGAACTTTCCATGTAAAATGTGTAAGTATTTGTATACTTTCCATTGCACATACAATAGAGCATCATACATATAGGATGAAATTTGTATCCTTTATTCTTTACTTAACAACTTACATTTTCATTGTACTAAAAGATATTCATAGAAAGATATATATCTATACATACATACATACATACATACATACATACATACATACATACATACATATATATATAGCTAACTCTTGGACAAAAAGCACCTATGTATATAACATATTATATATGTTATATCGCCCCCCATAGCACATGGCCCATGGTGGACAAAAGACTTGTGACGCAAAAGGTGGCTGGGTAGAAGGAAAGACTTAACAGTTAGACGTTAACTCCATTGTGTCATTTCCAGTCTCGTCACCGAGAAAATGTGTCAGCGCCAGCGGGTTTTCAAAATAATTGTTTGGTGTGGATGGACAAAAATCCAAAAACATGGCATTCGAAACCATTATAAATGCAAATATCAAAAAGCCCAAACGAGGTCGCATTTTTGCCATTTTTGGATAGCGACGTTTTGGTGGATAGAAATGGGAAGAGTTGTAGGCGTTTGGAGCTCCTTAAGGTATGCATATCTGCTTTGTGTATGTGCCATCTTTCCATTTTTCCATGAATACTAAAGAAACGAATGACTATTCGTTGCGGGGTTTTCATTTTGTGATTTTCTATTGAGGGTTTTTTAATTCCGTTTCCTCCCGTCAGCTGGTTTTGAAAATTTGTGCTTGCCAAATGAAATAGATGACAACCCATCAAGGAAATATGAGTGAAATAATTGAATAAGGTTTAGAGAGACCACAAACTATTGTATGTTTCAAAATAATTCATTAAGGTTTATAGAAACCACAAACTATTGTGAAAATAACATAAAGCCTAGAACGTTGCCATTGTTCACATTTTTATTTTGAATGTTGCGGGGTTTTCGTTGGGAAAAGGTCTATTTAGTTCAAATGTAGGTTTGGTAATGTTGTTTTGTGTTGAGGGTTTTTAAATTTTTAGTCTCATTTCCTTTGCGTATGCTGGTTTTCAAAATTTTCCATTGCTAGATGAATTAAGTGACAAACCATTGTGGAAAAATGAGTGAAATTAGTGAATAATGTTTATAGAAAACAAAATCTGTGGGTTCTGCAATGAAATGCTAAAATTTGAAAACCACATAAAACCCAAAATGTCACTATTGTTCACATTCTTATTTAGAATGGATAAAAAAGTGCAAAACGTGGCATTCAAAATCATAATTCGCAAATAGCAAAAAGCCCACACGACATCCCATTTTTGGTGCCATTTTATATGTTGTCATTTTGGAAAACACACTGTCTCCTAAAACTCAGACTGTTGTAAAACCCTTTAGAAGTAACAACCCAATTGGTTACTCACCCCTGACCTTAATTTGGTATGTTTTGTGATTGTGTGGAGAACCATTTGTGATTTTGATAGTAGAAATGTAATGAAATTGGAAAACAATAGGTACTATGAAACCTGCAAGGAAAATTGTTTGTTGTGTTGGAAAACATACTATCCTATGTTCACCATAGTTCACATTGTTATTCAGAATGGAGAAAATAGTACAAAACGTGGTGTTCGAAATAATAATTTGCAAATAGCAAAAATCCCAGATGACATCCCATTTTTGTTGTCATTTTATACACTGTTGTTATGGAAAACACAGTGTTTCATAAAACTCTGAGTGTTGTAAGGTCCTTTAGAAGTAACAACCCAATCGGTTACTCACCCCTGAACTAAATTTAGTATTTTTTGTGATTGTGTGGAGAACCTTATGTGATTTTGATAGTAGGAATGTAATGAAATTTGAAAACAACAGGTATTAGGAAACCTGGAAGGCACAGTGTTATACATTGTTTGTTGTGTTGGAAAACACATTTTCCTATGTCAGTTAACTATTACCTACCTTTTGTGGATGTTTGGTCTTATTTGCTAGTATAGTTTGTTAGCTCTCAAAAATGCAAGTTTGAACCACGAGAGGTTGCTAAGCTCTCACAACGTTTCAGGGTAACAAACAAGACCAAATGATTTAAACCTTCTTCTCTTTAGGTTCTACTACACCTAGGCAGGTATACCTATTTGAATAAAGCAGAATTGACCTTTGTTCATTTCCTAAAGCAATTTACCCACACTGGAAAATGGGAGTGGATAAATGAGTTTTATTTTGCTATAAATTGTATAAGCAATATCAAGGAAAAATATAATGTGTTCATATGAAAAAAATAAATGAAACTAAAAAGTGGAATGGTAGAGACTAGTGCCTAATTGGGTGTACGGAGTCAAATGATAATCTGAAATGAATAACTTCTTTCTGGCAGATACTCAAATTTTTTGGCATACAATTTTAATTTTATAACTGGTATAAACATGCACGGATATGACTATTGAGTTCTTCTTAATGATCCAAATGAGATTTCCTAATTACTATGACTGACTAAAAGGACTTAATTCTTCCTTGAAAGAACCAATTAATCCAATCATACAGATACAACAAGTGTGCACTGATAAACTAAAAAATATCCTTGATCTATCAATTTAAACAATTAGAAAACATCAACCTTGGAGACAACTTCAACAATACTTCTAATTAAAATAACAAAAAATTGATACCAGAAAAATGTCATCACATCAAATAAATTCAATTGAAATCTCTATTATTTTAGACATACATCATAGTCTCAGACAAAGACATTTTGTATCCTACTATATTTTTTACTCGCTCTTTGTCTCTCTCTCTTTCCACAATCGAAAATGAACATTTATACATCAGTATTTGAAAGGACGTGTCCTTTCGTATTCAAAACTCGGCAATCTGTTGTATTCGGGATTTTTCAAATGTTCATCAGACACCGGCAAAGACATCATGTAGTTCCACTGACGCCCTGAATCTCTTCAACTATCAATAGATTATATATCGCTATGTTGTCATGTAGTCCTACAAATGTTCTGAGTCTCCCCGACAGCTATCCCTTCAGTCACGAGTGTATCATTGTGACATTGGGGGTCGACAAACATTCCTCTGACTACTCAAGTCTTACCAAGATGTTTCCTTCAATTTTCTTTCTGATCGTTGAGACATAATAGTTTCTTGCCGTTGGAACTTCATTTGGCATGACCTTTCGTATCTCTCCCCGTTGAAGCCAATCTCGCTGAATCCATTCTATCCAAATATACTACCAAGTATTTTACCAATGAAATCCTATCGCTGTGACATAGGAGGTCAACAAGACTCCCTGACTTCACCCCGATGACATCAACTGAATCCTTCTCTACCTTATCGGCAAGATCAAATGAATGCTCTAGGACATTACATCAATGGCTTAAGTCTGGCCAATGAATTTCATTATCGGTGAGACCATGAATATCGCTAAGTCCACCTACCAATGTATTTCCATTATAGCCATATGGTAAGTCGGCAAGACTTCCTTGAACTCACCCCGATGACATTATACTAACGACAGGATCTACCTCTGCTATATCGGCGAGACTGAACGAATGCTACAGGATGCTACTCTAATGACTCTTGTCTCGGTGACATAGCTCTTTATGTTTCATCAGTACGACACATATATGCTCGCTATGACTCACCCCGATAACTGATGTCTCGCCGATAGGACCCTACTGTCACTGAGACTGTGCATTGCCTCTTGCCAATATCAATCCTCAGATGAAAACTCATCAGTAAGAAATTCCTGATGTCTTGCCGATAGACTGCAAAAAGACATACATTAGTAAAAAATGCTTTATGGATCGATGAGACCTGCACCATATTACACTAATATAGTTTATACATTCAAATTCTTAGGGTTAGATGAATTCTATGGGACCACAAGATGAAAAAAAACTAAAGCATGGGAAAAATGTTATGCAAAGCGGGTTCTTATGCTTATAGTATGGGCATTTTTGGGAACTAACGGGTATGTGCAACCATGAAATTTTCAAAATTTTACAGTTCTAACAGTGGCTCCATCTAGGGATGAATGATTGTGAGATCATTGCAAGGATCCAAATTTTTGGGAGAGCAAACCAAACTCAAGGTGATGGACTAGTGAGCAAGATGGAATGAATGGAAATGGAGATGAACAAGACCCTATACTACTGTACATGGAAAGATTTATTTTGAAAGAAGGAATGTCAGGATTGTCCATGTACTGGAAATTCCTATTCCTTTTATTTCCTAAACTATTGTGCATGGAAGAGAAATTTTTGAGAGGATTATCAAGAGTTTTCCATGCACTGGCAACCCTTAATCATCTGTATTCCTTTGGCAACAAAATCAGACTTCATTTCGGTAAATGATGGCTTAAGGCCACCCAAAAGAAATGCCCATACTTTCCTCTGTCATAAATTTTTTTTCTGATTTGAACTCAGTGAACTTCTCTTGAAAGTATTCATGTCATCCTCATTGCTACTCTTGCTATCATAAAGATACTAGCAACTCTTTCCTCCACTCTAATCTGGGTCCTGCATCATGAAATGATATCCCTGCTGGTTTGAAAACTGAAAACATTCATTACTCATCATATAACTGAGATTAATCTGCACAGGCAATTTGTAATCATAATGCAACCAAGGAATACAACTTTCATGTACATGAGGAGGGAAAAAATCATAATTATTTGTGTCACTCATCTCAATATTCATATGCTTCTCACACAAATCTAAATGCTCTATCATATCAACACTATTTGAGACAAACAAATCTGAAACCTTTTGCACCTCTTCCATATCACCATTTGGAGATGACACTGAATTATGACTCGTATCTTCAATATCATGCATATATGAACCAATCAAGGCTGGACTCCTATCATCCTTGGTATGCAAGTAAATGTCTTCTCCACATGAGTCAAAAATTTCTACATCACATACCTCTTCTTGATCAACTCTAAAGGTTTCTCCATCATTTTGAGAAATGCGTTGGGAGTCATATGAATCATTGCACAATGAACTTTCACTATCAAAATAAATGTAACCTGGACACAGGACTTTGGAATCACCTTCATGTGCACATCTTTGGTATTCAAGAGTTAGCATATCTAAAATTTTCTCACTGCTGAGTGAACACATTTCTTCTTCCATATCTTCCATTATTTCTCCCTCTTCTTGATCCCCATAAGAGCTGAAAATATCTCCTTGTTGTAGATCAAGATTCACATGATTTTCCTCAAACTCTTCCTCATTGTGGCATGATACATCCTCATCATGGAGTGGATTTGAAAACAAAGAGAAATCATTCTCTTTATTATCAACTATGTCCCTATAGTTCTCAGCTGCATCTGGAGGTGTTATTTGTTCACTGTCAAATGGACCTGCATCTTCTTCTTCTTGATCACCACAAGAACTGCAAGAATCGACCCGTTGTAAGTCAAAATCCATAGGTTCATCTTCACAATCTGAATATTCATTAGATCCCTCATAACATGTACTGCTTTCCCTATCACAATCTGTTATGCAAGAGAGATCTCTTGTATCTTCATCTTCATCATGTAGGCTATCATATGAATCATTTTGACTTGCACATGTCTCATCTTCTATTGGCCGCATTGTTTGATCAATTTCTCTATACTCATCAGAAATACAACTATTGGATTCAACATTGATAGTGTTCTCATACCTTATCCTCTCCATGGCATCAATAAATTTATTCACTCGATCAAAGGCATGCTATATTGATGATTCTGACCAATAAGCTAATTCATGTGTTTCCAAAATTTTATGAATTGTGCAACAAAAAGGGGTCTTGTAGGCTTACAATTAGGAGGTAATTGCATATAGATATTTATCATCCTGTTGTATAGAGAGCTTTTATCTTCTCCTTCATGTCTCCTTATGTTAAGAAACACATCAAAGGGGTAAATTCCACATTCTGATTCTCTGATGGAATCTTGGCTTTGGTATGTACGTACATTCATCTTATTCCTCCTCAAGCTGCTGACTTGGATATACATTTCATTGCAAGTTTTGATTGACACCTTCATGTGGGCTAGAATTGTGTTGATCATATTGATAGTCTTGATAGCTTATTAGCCTTTGTCTAGGAGGGACTAGATAAGCATTTACTTGCTTTGATGGCTATGGTGAATAAATTTTCTAATACGCATAAAGTGTATTACCTTCATTGTGAAAATTCCCAATTGTATTATTAGGCACTTATGGAGCCCAAGGGCCACTTGCATTTGAATATCCTTCCTCATCGGAGAATGGTTGTGGTGTATCTAAAGCAGGGAAGATACCCAATTCACTCAGCTTTTGAAGTAATGCTCTCTTGCTCTTAGCTACTTCTACTTTCACTTTGTTTAGTTCATCACGTAGCTCATTCAAAGGTTTTTCCAGAAGGTTGTTGTACATTTTTCATCAATTTTTTTCTAGATTCGCCACCTACTTTTCCAAAAGTTAGGAAAATGATTCTTTTGAAATTATTTTTTATTTTCCCCAGCGGAATCACTTTTTCTAAAACTTCTCAAATTATGAATCTTTCTTCAATGACTCTATATGATGATCTTCAACTGGATATCCTGCAATAATTTTTTCCCTAGCAGAGTCGCCAATTTGTTAGCTCTCAAAAACATAGGTTTGAACCACGAGAGGTTGCCAAGCTCTCACAACATTTCAGGGTAACAGACAAGGCCAAATGATTTAAACCTTCTTCTCTTTAGGTGCTGCTAGACCTAGGCGGGTGTACCTATTTGAATAATGTAGACTTGACCTCTGTTCATTTCCTAAAGCAATTTACCCACACTGGAAAATGGGAGTGGATAAATGAGTTTTATTTTTCTATAAATTGTATAAGCAATGTCAAGGAAAAATCTAATGTTTTCATATGAAAAAAATAAATGAAACTAAAAAGTGGAATGGTAGAGACTAGTGCCTTATTGGGTGTACGGAGTCAAATGATAATCTAAAATGAATAACTTCTTTCTAGTAGATACTCAAATTGTTTGGCATACAATTTTAAGCTTATAACTGGTATAAACATGCAAGGATATGACTACTGAGTTCTTCTTAATGATCCAAATGAGATTTCCTAATTACTATGACTGACTAAAAGGACTTAATCTTTCCTTGAAATAACCAATTAATCCAATCATATAGATACAACAAGTGTGCACTGATTAATTGAAAAATATCCTTGATATATTAGTTTGAACAATTAGAAAACATCAACCTTGGAGACAACTTTAGAAATACTTCTAATTAACACAACAAACAATTGATACCAGAAAAATGTCATCACATCAAATAAATTCAATTGAAATCTCCATTGTTTTAGACATGCATCATAGTCTCAGACAAAGACATTATGTATCCTACTGTATTTTTTAGTTGCTCCCTATCTCTTTCTCTTTCCACAATAAAAAATGAACATTTATACATCAGTATTTGAAGGGACGCATCCTTTCATATTCAAAACTCGGCGATCTGTTGTATTTGGGATTTTTCAAATGTTCATTAGACACCGGCAAAGACATCATGTAGTTCTACCGACGCCTTGAGTCTCTTCGACTATCAATAGATTATATATTGCTATGTTGTCTTGCAGTCCTACAGATGTTTCGAGTCTCCCCGACAGCTATCCCTTCAATTCATGAGTGTATCGTTGTGACATTGGGGGTCGAAAAACATTCCTCTGACTACTCAAGTCTTACCGAGATGTTTCCTTCAATTTTCTTTCTAATCGCCAAGACATAATAGTTTCTTGCCAATGGAACTTCATTTAGCATGACCTTTCATATCTCTCCCTGCTGAAGCCAGTCTCACCAAATCCATTCTGTCCAAATATACTGCCAAGTCTTTTACCAATGAAATACTCTCGCTATGACATAGGAGGTTGACAAGACTCCCTAACTTCACCCTGATGACATCAACTGAATCCTTCTCTGCCTTATCGGAAAGATCAGATGAATGCTCTGGGACATTACACTGATGACTTAAGTCTGGCCGATGAATTTTATTATCGGCAAGACCATGAATATTGCTAAGTCCACCTACCAATGTATTTCTATTATAGCGATATGGTAAGTCGGCAAGACTTCCTTGAACTCACCCCGATGACATTATACTACTGACAAGATCTACCTTTGCTTTATCAGCGAGACTGAACGAATGTTGCAAGACACTACTCTGATGACTCTTGTCTCGGAAACATAGCTCTTTATGTTTCATCGGTAAGACACATATATGCTTGCTATGACTCACCTCGATAACTATTGTCTCACCAATAGAACCTTGCTGTCACTAAGACTGTGCATTGCCTCTTGTCGATATCAATCCTCAGATGAAAACTCATCGGTAAGACATTCCCAATGTCTTGCTAATAGACTGCAAAAAGACATACATTAGTAAAAAATGCTTTATGGATCAGTGAGACCTGCATCATGTTATGCCGATATAGTTTATACATTCAAATGCTTAGGGTTAGATGAATTCTATGGGACCACATCATGAAAACAAACTAAAGCATGGGAAAAATGTTATGCAAAGAGGATTCTTATGCTTATAGTATGGGCATTTTTGGGAACTAACGGGTATGTGCAACCATGAAATTTTCAAAATTTTATAGTTCTAACACAGTCCAAGTGTCATTTTAGTTTGTTCATTTGATTAGAATAAAATGCCCTGACAGAAAAGAAGGTCAGATGGACAAATTGCATTGATGGAAAGTCATGATTGTTGAACATTAACTCCGACCTGCCATGGCCTATCCTGTTACTGGGAAAACATGTCAGGACTGGTGTGTTTTCAAAATCATATTTTGGAATGGACGAAAACCCAAAAAAATGTGGTATTCGAAACCATTTTTTGCAAATAGAAAAATGAGGTGCCAAGAATGTAATGAAATTGGAAAATGGTAGGTATTATGATACTTGCAAGGCACAATGTTGTTATGGATGGTTTGCAGTGTTGGAAAACACACTATCCCATTTCAATTAGTTTGTTATGAAGATTTTTATTTCGTTACTCCAAGAATGTAATGCAGTCCACTTTCAAATTTTGGAACAACTCTTTGATACAGTCAAAATTTCATTTCAGTTTCTTTATCTAATTGGAACAAAAAAAATGCTCACATTATTTGCAGTGTTGGAAAACACACTATGTCTTCTCACTTGCACAGGGTTTTAAAATAGTATATGCATTGCTTGTTTCTTAACAATTAGGGTTTTCCAACATGCATACTTACTAAATAGAAACAATGTCTTGAAGAGATTTTGTAATATAGATAGTCTCAATGTATTCAAAAGCCCTTTCAAAATTTATAAGGACTTTTAATTTGGGGAAAAATTGCATTTAAATTTCACATGACTAAAAAAAAGTGCACAAAATAATTGCAATTTGGAAAACACAATGTTCGGTTTTAGTTATTTCAATGTCCTTGTTTAAATGCAAAGGGTTTTCTCATGGTGGGTTGCTTGATTCTTAACACCCACGATTTTGCAACATGGAATATTACAAGATAGTATGAATTTCTTCGAAATCACACATTCCATTGTTGTGTTTAAATTTCAGTCGATTGAAAAAAAAAGTGCACAAAATAATTGTAAATGGGAAACACAGTGTTGGGTTTCAGTGTCAAATAGCACATCTATCATTTAAGGGGGACTTTATTAACCATCGACACATAGTGTGATTCATACTATGCACTTCATTCTGTTTTGCAACAATCCATGTTGGAAAATCTTAGGTGTTAAGAAACAAGCAACCCAAATATGTTGTAAAACCCTCTGCAACACTATTGGATGGTACCTGTCACCTCAATTTGGTCTGTTTTCTCCTCCAACTTGTCCACTTGCACTCAAACCTTTAGCTTTCCCTTTCAAAGTGTAGACTAGAAACAAATAGTATTTTCACCTTTCTTTCTACAAACAGAAAAGGCCCAATACTTGCAACTATGGCTAGGAAAGTGTGTCAGCACTGGTGGGTTTTTAAAATAATTGTTCAGTGTGGATGGACAAAAAGTCAAAAATGTGGCATTCAAAAGCATTATTTGTAGATATCAAAAAGCCCAGACAAGGTCCCATTTTCTCCATTTTTGGACACTAACGTTTTGGTGGATAACAATGAGAAGAGTTGCAGGTGTTCGGAGCTCCATAAGGTATGTATATTTGCTCTGTGTATGTGCCATTTTTCCATTCTACCATGAACACTGAAGAAATGAACGGCTATTTTTTGCTAGAAAACAATATTTGCACCTTTCTTTCTTGAAACAAAAAAGGCCCAATACCATGAAACAAATAGTATTTTCACCTTTCTTTCTTGAAATAGAAAAGGCCCACATCATTCCCTTCCACTTTTCCTGCACCACACAAAAGAGACTTGCCGAGAAAGAAAACCTTCCCACCTTTTTCCCCTAGTGATAGGCGGGAAAACCTAGCTGATGGCGCCATTAACTCCCACATAACCATCATCAAACATTTTCTCTTGATGTTGCTTTTCTTCGTGATTGCTCATCTAGCAGGCCTCGCACTACGATGTCTCGTCATGTTATGTATGTTTCCATATATGTTGTTATGTATGTTTTTTCATGCATTTTTGTATGTACATAGGTGCTTTTTGTATAGTAGTTAGTTGGCTCCTATGCTGCAAGAATGTAATGAAGTTTAGTTTCAAATTTTTGAACAACTCTTTGCGACAATCCAAATGTGATTTCGCTTTCTTTATCTGATTGGAGCAAATAAATTGATTGCATTATTTGCAGAGTTGGAAAACACATTGTGTCCTCTCAATTGTAGAGGGTTGTAGAACACTATATGGGTTGCTTGTTTCTTAACACCATATATGGAAACAGTGTGTTTTCCAATACTGCAAATAATGTGAGCACTTATTTGGTCAAATCAGATGAGGAAAATTAAAATTCCATTTTGATGTCATGTTACATATAAATAGGTGCTTTTTTTTAATGAGTTAGCTTTCTCCTGATTGGAACAAATGAATTGGTCCCATTATTTGCACAGTTGGAAAACACACTATCTCCTATCTGTTGTAGAGGGCTTTACAACACTGTATATGGAGACAGTGTGTTTTCCAACTTTGCAAATAATGTGACCATTTATTTGGTCAAATCATATGATGAAAGTGAAATTCCATTTTGATGTCATGTTACATACATAGGTGTTTTTTTGTCTAAAGTTAAAAAGCTAGACAAAATGCATGTAACGTTGCCATTGTCCACATTTTTCATTTCCTGAGTTTGGTGGGTGGGAGGGATGCTTAGGCGAGGAAAGTGGAGTTGTAGGCGGTTGAACCACTAGAAACCCCTCAAACACATTGCTCGCTATGGTATCTCACTAGTTATGTTTTAACTTTTTTTAGGGCAGCAATCAGCTAGGTATCTCACTTGCAACAAGTGGTTGCTCTCTCTTCAATAGAGGCTGAATACATGGCTCTAACTGAAGGATCCAAGGAATTCATCTAGATACAATGGCTATTGGGTAAACTATGGTGTAAGCAATCCAATTTTCCTTTGTTTTGTGACAATAATAGTGTCATCCATTTGGCCAAATTTTTTGCTTTTCATAGTCACACCAAGCATATAGAGTTGAGGTATCACTTCATTCGCCATGTTCTTGATGTTCAAGCAAGTTGTAGCTACACAAAATTGACACAAAATTGAATTTGACGGATGCTTTGACAAAGGTTGTAACTTGAGAGAAGTTTGAATTCTATAGAGCTTCTCTTGGTATTTTAAAGATGTGACCTTAGCCTGCTATGGGGGATATCTCTGAGCATTCCTTTACCGGTATGACTTTTCTTCAAGTGGGAGATTGTTGACTAATGTTATGTGTGAAGCCAAGTCAGCTTGTAATGACTGGGCTTTGTAACTATAGCCTATATTTAGCAAGCTAGAGATTCACTAACGCTCCCACTCCTATGCATGTCTTTACATTTGGAGAATCTTTTGTATGAGGATTAATTGAGGCTTTATGTTGGTAGAAGTTGTATTTGATAAATACCGGTGAAGAATGTTGTTAAATAAGACTATTAATGAATATAGAGAGCATCCCTTGCTCAAAGTGGATGTAGCCATTTTGGTGAACCACGTTAAAATATGCTTTCTTCTTGTGTTTATTTTATTTTGTATTCTTCATTTTTTTTTTGCTATTTCTTCTATTGTTTTGAAATTCAACAGAAAGAACATGGAAATTGTACACTCTTCTTTTGTTAGTCTTGATTTTATGTTTAGAAAAAGTATATATTTATAATTACCTTTGATCCAATATGATCTCTAGATTATCTAGAGCTGTAGTAATTCCTACCAATCAAGCAGATCTTGGAAATTAGCTTCTATAGCTAGTTGCGGTTCAAGGTTTGGAAATAAGGGATCACCATTTAATGGAAAATAGTAAATATGAAATTGTTAAGTCATTTGAATTAAAATTTAGCTTGATTCCTGATACTTGGATGGAGCTCGGAATAGATGGTTGTCACTTCCTCAAGTTTTCACAAGTTCATGATGTTGAGAAAACCTAATGATGGGTGTGCTCTGTAGCTTATGTATGTATGTGTGTTAGATATGATTTTGGTATTTCCAGTTATTGTATTTGCATTTGGTGTGATCGAAGAGCTTAGCTTTATTTTTAGGAGAACAATTTCCTTTTATCAAAGTCATACCAGTTATGAAGAGACCGTTTGTAACCAGTGGACATCATCATCATTAAAGGATATTAGACTCCTACAACATTGTGATATGCTCTTGTAGTGCTACTCGTATTCCATGGAGAATGTTATAGTATGTGAAATTTGGAAACCTTTTGAGGGGAGTTATCAATGAATTTCTTTTTTGGACGAGCGTGTGTGGAAAAATATTTAATTAACAAACTATAACAATTTTATTTAGTATAAAATTTCCTCATCTGATCAAAATATATTGCAAAATATGAATTCCATTGATCATACAAAATATCACCACATCATTTCACATCAACATCTTCCTAATGGTGGATGGAGTAATTGGCATTTTTATTTGTTACCGCCAGTAAGGGCTATGAGTAATTGACTTACTTTCTTTACAAATTCTCTAGTTTAGTCTTATTTCTTTTTCCATTGCTATCGGTATTTTCCCAGGATGTTACACAATCAAAATTCTATGCATTGGCCTATTATGCTTGAATGATCTTGTTGATTTCAAGGTGTATCATGAATTAACCATGAACATCAAGAGTGAGAACTGTATGGTACTTTCATTGTTCTTGATCATATATCTAAAATTCCTAAGGAATTGAGCAAGTTTTTAATAGTTATGTAATCTAGATTAATCATTGGTTAATATTTTATTAATAATATAATTATTGTTTGGGATTCATACTATTGTAAGTGTAAACTAATTTTTACAAGGTGAGACTCAAGCTAATTATTAATTTTGGATATACTCCTAAATACAGCGACCTTGGTGCACTTACAATAGGGAAGTGTAGTCTTTAGAGAGTGACTTAGGACCTGGATGGTCTTGATGAGTCTAAGGCTCTGGCCAGAGAACATTCCTATCCTTTATTGATATATGCCTACCTCATTTGGGTAGATACTTATCTTGAATAGATAGATGATCTCCTATTCCATATGGACAGATGTCTAACCTATACATGGTTGGATGCCTATCCTATATGGATAGAAGTACCTAAGTATAGAAATGAATAAAATTCATAATGAAGATAACAAATAAAAGAAATGGTGGAAACTCTAATATTACCATGTGAAAATGCTCAACTTCAAAGGAGGTAAACAAGGCACAACATCAACAAGTAAGTTCAAATTTTGAAGATTTTGTTGTAAAGTATAAATATCTGGAATACACTATGGATTTGTATGAATCAATGAGATATATCCTAGAAATCAGATGTCCTTCTTATATACTTGTGATGAATATTTTAGATATGATCTTATACTACTAATGGTCTAAACTTAAGAAGAGAAGTGTGAAACTTTGATTAGAAAACAAAGAACATATTTATTTGTGTATACACCTAAAAATGGTCGCATCACATTGTCTGGTAATTAATTAAATATTTTTAATATTTAATTAAATCTCCGAATTTCATCTACGTATAAATAAATTTAAATAATTTATTTATATTGTTCATTCTTTCATTTTGATTAAATAAATAAGTTTACTTAATCATCTTTTCTTATTCATTTCCTAATTAATTAAATAAATATTATGATTTATTTATATTAATTATCATTTAATCTTGGCTTGGATATTTAATTCAAATAAAGATTAAATATTTCCTCTCTTTTAAATTAATTCCTCCTAAAAATCCTCTCACAATTAAATATTTAAAATATTTAATTAAATTCTTCTAAAGTCACATCATAATTAAATATTCTAAAATATTTAATTAAATCTTCCATAGTACAAAAAATCAAAAATCAAACTCAATAAATGAAATTAAATAAATTTATTTATTTATTTAATTTGAGGATTATCTTCAACAGCCGTGGAAAGCAAACCAGTGCCAAAACAGAAAAATTAATTTTCTCTGTTTCTGTGCAGGCTTGTTCCCGTGGGTTGAAGACAGGAATCCATTCTTCTCTCCAACCTCCCAACCTCTTCCATATTCTTCTCAACCTCTTCATCTCTCACCTTTCAATTCTACCAGACAATCTCACAGCCATTGATCCTTGCTAGCTAGGATTGTGCCTGAGAAAAACTATAAATAAGACTACTGGGTACTCCAAATCATATAGGAGCTTTCAGTAAAAAAATTATAGTTAATTTGCATTAAGCTTTTAGCATTCATAGTATTCAAGTTTTCATAGCATAGCATAGCATAGAATCATAGCATAGAATCATGGCATCTTCCGTTTACAGCCCCTGTCCATATCCGTCAGTATTTTTACTTTCACTAGCATATAGGATAGAATTTCCTTTGCATACTCATTCTGCAGATAGCCATTTGGAGAAGCTGAGCTTACACAAATCTGAGAGCAGCAGCTTTGAACGAATCTCTGGAGATAGAGAAAGATGGAACGCTTTTGAAGAAAATTTTTGCTTTTATTCAATTTCATTTTAAATTCTTCAGTTTAAAGTTTTGTTAATGTGTGTTTTGTTTTTAATTTTATTAACATTATTTTAACATACACATCTTTGGCACCCACCAAGGGGCTCTTGCCCCCATTTTTAATATCTTTTTGCAGGTTTCTTTTGACAGGTTACAGACAAAAACAGCGGAATAGCACAAGAAACATGTTTCGGAATAATTATACCCAGTTCAGCGCATTTGATTATTTTTGTAGCGCCTGTGAAGATTCTTGCAGCATCTTTAAAAGTTTTTGTAGCACTTTTCAGAGTTCCTCCAACGCATATGATTGTTATTGCAGTGCCTGTGAAGATTCTTGTAGCGCCTTTCAAAGTTTTTGCAGCGCTTTTCAGAGTTCTTCTAGTGCATATGATTGTTATTGCAGTGTCCGTGAAGATTATTGCAACGCATTTAAGAGTTTTTGTAGTGCTATTAAATATTTCTGCACCGCCTATAATAAATTCTATAGCTCCCTTAATGTTTGTTATAGCGCAAATTTTAGAAAACCAGTAAGCTGTAATTTGTAATATAAATACAATTTAACTGAATCTGACGCAACCGCGGACAGTTAGTTGTTTTAAAAGTTAAAATTGAAGCAATCCTAGGGTAGACACTTTAAAGTTAAAAATGAAGCAATCCTAGGGTAGACATTTCACATTTGATTTTGGGGCTAAAAAGAATTTCGTGTTTGTTTGAAGCAACATCTTCACTTAGCATAGAAAATCTTTATTTTTGGCTTAAAATAAATCCTTGTTTGCTTCATTTTTGGTGATAGGCTTATGCTCTCCCCTTAACTGGGTGATCAAAATGCCAAACTCACCTATTTCCCTTTATGCAATTTCTTGTTTTATTAGCACCTTTTAGAAGGCCTTCCGTAGTGGGAAAAAGTACTCACCCTACGGGAACGACCTAAGTGGGAACAACTAAAGCCAAGTTTTCCAACCCACTTTAATTAAATGCGAATGGTTGATGAAAATCCCATTCGACGATAGTGTGCATTGATAACCATCCCCAAAACCTTTGTTCTAAAGGTAGGGAGGTCTCTCGAGGGAGTCTATCATTTGCTGCACCGAACGGAAACCCTTACTAAGAACTTAGTGTAGTATCTAACTTGTCAATTTCCGAACATCATATTAATCACAGTGCAGGGGAGGGAAGAATCTACCCCCAAGATACTCACCATATAACTGCCAAGGATTGTTTGCTCAGGGGATCCGGTATCCACTTTCGTCACTCTGAGTATGCACCTGGAAAAGACAAAAACGCAGGCGCCCTTTCGGGGGTGACACGGCTATGTGAGTCGACGCAGTTTTAAGATGTGGGTTGTTGATTACTATGATGACCTACTTGATAATTAAGAGTGAGTTTTTTTGAAATGCTTATCATGTGTAAAACCCGTTAAAACAATTTTTGAACAACATTTTGATTATACACTTGATGTTTGGCATAGGACTTAAGACAACTATTTTACAACTTGTTTGATGTGTTTTCAATACACTAATTCAGATAAGATCATCCAACACTCACTATCACATTGATTACTCTCATGTTACAAGATTGGAAATCCATAACGTTTGTAAAGAAATCCATTTTCAAAAGGATTAAAAAGCCAAAGAAACCCCTCAACCACAAGAAACCATTAAAGAAGCAACGATTCTTGTATCAAAGCCGAAAAGTTTTACTCAAATATAGAACCTTTCTTCATAGGTATCATGATTGTGTTAGAGGTCTTTTAGATGATTATGCTATAGAACCTTTGTATTCACAAGCTTACTTTCAAAGAAGAGCCCTTTCTCAAAGGCATAACCATAGTCAACGCATTCGTTTCAGTTATATTCCCCAACCTGCAATTGAATATTCAACTCGTCCAAAACAAATTTTACAATAGAGAACTTAGATTACATTAGGCATCCATCACAAAATCCATTTTTTTTACAAAGCTATGATCAAAACTTCATAAAGTGCAAAATCATCCTTTTCTTGATCTTTTGCTTAAATTCCCGTCAATAGGATTTTCATCCTTTCACTTAGGGAACAATAGAAGTTAAAGATTAAAAATTTTATGTAAGTCATAGAATCTTCATTCTATCCTGACTTTCATATATATCATATAAATTGCACTATTTCACTCTCTTGATCAAAAGCAAGTAGAACTTGGAACAAAACCTATGCCTGTCTTCACAAGATCTCAAAAATAAATGGAAAAAGACGAGGGAGAAACCACTACGAGTAAAATGGGTGACCGTAATGAAAAAGGAGAGGAAACGTTTAATCTTGATGAATTAACAGAAGAAAAGCTTCAAGAAGCAGAACAAGATCCCCAATTCCATACTCTTATGGAAAGGATTTTAGAACGAAACAAAGAACAATACTTTCTTTCATTAGCTAATCAAGGAGCTAAGTTACCTCACAACTTTGACATAGAAGGCATTAAACAGAGTCCTAAAACTCCTCCTAATGACTTTAGTGCCCTTAATCAATAGATAAAAGAATTACAAGGGAAAATAAAAGAAATGCAAGGGGATACAACAAAGAAGTATGTTTTGGAAGATATATCTCCTTATCCATTCAATAGGAGTCTTCAAATGATCTCATTTCCAAAACATTGTGAAATTCCTAAATATGATAGGTATAATGGAAAAACTGATCACATTGACCATGTGAGGGATTTCCGAAATATGAGTCTAGAATTCGCCTATGATGATACATACTTAATGAGATTATTTCCATGAAGTCTAGGGGTACAATCTATGGTTCTAAGATCACTCCACCCACCAAAACTTTTGAGGAGTTGATAAATCAGTTTATATCACAATAGTCTAGATAACAATGCTTGATCTTTGTAAAGTCAAACAAAAAGTAGGAGAACCCTTCACTACGTTCTTACAAAGGTGGAGAAGGTTATTTGCACAATATTCCTGACCTATTCTCGAAAAAGGAAAAGATGGATATCTTCATAAATAGTCTAGATAACACCAGATAACAATGCTTGATCTTTGTAAAGTCAAACAAAAAGTAGGAGAACCCTTCACTACGCTCTTACAAAGGTGGAGAAGGTTATTTGCACGATATTCCCGACCTATTCTCGAAAAAGGAAAAGATGGATATCTTCATAAATAGTCTAGATCCAGAATTAATTTATAGGCTTAATATTCATTGTCCTCATAACTTTGAAAAGTTGATTGAAAACACAATCACCATTGAAGGGGCCTTGGTTAAAAGGGGAGTGATAAAACTTGATAATCCAAGTACATCAAATCAAAACAACAACGATAAAACAAGGTTTTGGAACAGAAACAAAAATGTTGTCAATGATGGTATAGTGGATGCAAATAATCTACAAACTAGACCATCTGTCTTCAATCTATCAAGTGCTCCACGAACCAATCAACAAGGAAACAACAATCAACAAGGACAAACCTCCAAGCAAGAAAACATGACCAATCAAAATACCAATCAAAATCATGATAATTTCAATAGCAATCTTGGAAATACCCAAACATCAAATCTGTCCAGACCTCCATTCTTTTCAAATCGACGAAATTTTACCGCTTTGGGTCAATCTCTTGAGTCCGCTCTCAAGGAGCTTCTCGATAATAAGGTTATCACCTTACCACCACAAAGAGATTATGAGCCATGAGTCAAACCGCCATCATGGAATGACTCGTATTATTGCAATTATCATCGATGTAAAGGTCATAGAACGAATAATTGTCAAGCTTTGAAAAATCTTGTACAAGATTTAATTGACAATGGCACCATTACAATTGAAGGACATCATACCAATGACGATCATCAAGCATTCAAAGATCCTTTACCAAACTATCAAAAGGGGGAAACATCAGATACCAAGGCTAAAAGCATACATAATGTTGAAGACAATATAATCCGTCACATCTACACTGATGATCAACGAGTTAATGTTATCAAAATCAAGGGAAAACAAGAATATCAACAGGTAAATGTGACTACAAGAGGTCAAGCAAAGGTTGTCCTAAAAGGAAGTTCATCTAAAACAACTATTTCTCCTCCAAGTCAGTATAATCTGGTTGATCAACTAAGAAAAACATCAGCTCAAATCTCCATCCTTGAACTTCTTAAAATATCTCCCATACATAAGAATATTTTAGAAGAAGCTCTCGTAAACACAACTGTTGACACGGATCTGGATGTAAACAAATTTCAAGCCACGGTGGGACATTTGTCTGCCCCCACTTGTCTTTCATTTTCTGATAAAGATGATGCCTCTATGACACATCCACATAATTCCTCGCTCTATCTTGAAGTCATGATCCATAAACATCGAATTATACATGTCTTAATAGATGGATGAGCCGGTTTGAATATTTCTACCTTAAAGCTAATAAATGCCTTGGGAATATCAGAAAATGAAATTGATCCACGAAGGAAAATAACTATCAAGGCATATGATGATGAAGAAAGAGCATCTAAAGGATTAATATTGCTACCTATCAGAGTGGGACCTATTGTGAAGAACACATTTTGTCAGGTTCTAGATTGGGATCTTTCCTATAACATACTTTTGGGTCGTCCATGGATTCATGATATGCAGGCGGTGCCATCAACGTATCATCAATGCATCAAGTTTCCATATGATGGACAGGAAATAACTATACAAGCTGATTACAATAGTACCCAAACTTGTTCCAATCTTCGAGTAACTCAAGATGCCTTTGTGCCATACAATAGGGAAGCTCTTGCTATTTCTTCTTCCAATTTACAAGTCCAATTGCAAGAATTGACAAAGAATCTTGATACTAAGCTGAAGTTTAAAGACAAAGGGTTAGGTGAATATTCATTATCTCTTTCTACCTTACCTTCTTCTCCAAGGTCACATGGTTTGCCAACCTTATCAAATCAAAAGATTGCAACAGCCTCTACATCCCAAGCTTCTGTGCCAATCACAAAGTTTGACAGAAAATTCATTAGAGCTAACACCACTGAAGAAGAAGCTGAAGATAGGGACATCCTAAATTGGCTATACAGAGGTGAAGATGACTCTCTCTTACACATTAAGTTACCTATGGAACAATATGGTAGGGGGTACACTATCATGTAGAAGATGGGTTATGAAGGAAATGGTCCTATAGGAAAAAGAAGAGAAGGAATCGTGGAACCAATTCAACCTATTTCAAAGCATTCAAGTGATAAAACAAGACTTGGATATGGTAAAGATAAATAAGAATCTACTTCACAGCAAGCACAATTAACTCATGAAAGAGGATCAAAGTCAGATAAACCTCATGAATCAGTTTTCCAATTGCAGAATAGTTCAGATACTGATTCTAATGAATATGAATGGGATACCATTTATAATGATGAATTTTGGAGAGACAAACAAGTTGATACCATATATAAATATGCACCTATTCTCATACAAGGAGAAGGCTCAAGGCCTCCACTTGATTATGTTTTGCAAAGCGATCATGACTCAAGTGAGGATGATTCAAATTCTAACGAGATTGATAATCAACAGGAGAATACCATCATAGACCTTGTCTACCATGAGGATGATAACCATATCATGACTTTGACAATTCAAGACCTTACTCAACCTAATGATCTCATGCCTTTAGTTTATCCAGAACTTATTGATTGGGACATTAACACATCTATCCATATTCCTACATTCCATGATGATGAGGATATTATAAATTTCCTTTGTTCCTCAAATGAAGAAAACAATTGTTTCATTCAAGAACTTCATACTCATTATTTTGATAAGGAGGGTGTCAAGTCTCTTAGCTGCAAAATAAATGAAATAAAAGATGGATCTATTGGTGAAAACCGAAAAATGGAGTGATAGATCAAAACAAGAGAAAAATAAAGAGCGAATCCGAAAGTGAAAACCTTTCTGAGGCACTAAAGGATGAGAAACTTGATACTCTTCCCAAATATTATCACAAAAGATCTTCTATTTTGATAGAACCAATAGAATCAATTAATATAAGTACAGTAGAGCAGCCAAAAATCTTACAACTTGCAGCATCATTAACAATTGAAGAAGTCTTGAAATTCATGGAATTCTTGAAGGAAAATCAAATCAACTTTGCTTGGTCATATGCTGATATGCCAGGGTTAGACCCTAATCTGATAATACATCATTTATCTATCAAACCAGGGGCAAAACCTGTGAAGCAAAAGCTCAGAAAAATGCATCCCCATGTTGCATTATTGGTCAAAGAGGAATTAAAGAAACTTTTGGATGTTGGATTCATTCAAACTATTGACTATACAGAATGGATTTCCAATATTGTACCTATTTCAAAGCTAGATGGAAGGATCAGAGTTTGTACAGATTTCAGAGATTTGAATAAGGCTTGTCCCAAAGATGATTTTCCTTTGCCCAACATAGATATGATTGTTGATTTAACTGCTGGCCATGCAATGTATTCATTAATGGATGGATTTTCAGGATACAACCAAATAAAGATTGCACCAGAGGATCAAGATAAAATAGCATTCACATGCCCTTGGGGTACCTATTGCTGGAATGTAATGCCATTTGGGTTAAAGAATGCCGGAGCTACTTATCAAAGAGCAATGACAACTATTTTTCATGACATGATGCACACATTCATGGAAGATTATGTTGATGATCTCCTTGCTAAATCTCACACACGAGAAGAACACCTGGAAATCTTATCAAAAATCTTTACTAGAATGGAGAAGTTCAATGTTCGACTTAATCCAAAGAAATGTGTCTTTGGTGTTACATCTGGAAAACTCCTAGGATACATTGTTTCAGAAAAGGGTATAGAGGTTGATCTAGACAAAGTACAAGCTATAATGGACATGCCGACACCATGAAATATCAGTCAACTTCGATCATTGCAAGGATGAATACAGTCCATCAGGTGGTTTATAGCTCAACTGGCAGACAAAAGCTTATCATTTACGCATTTATTGCATAAAAATGTCCCATTCAAATGGGAAGACAAATGTGAAGAAGCATTCAATCAGATCAAGAAATATCTTATGCACCCACCAGTTTTAATTCCACCTATTTTAGGAAAGCCACTCATACTTTATATTTCAGTAACAGAAGTATCCTTGGGAGCATTGCTAGCTCAAGAAGATTCTACAGGCAAAGAAAGGGCCATATACTATATCAGCAGAACTCTAACAACTCATGAATTAAATTACACTTTCATAGAAAAATCTTGTCTTACAGTGGTGTTTGCTTCTCAAAAGTTGTGACACTATATGTTGGCTCATACAGTTAAGTTGATAACCAAGATTGATCCATTAAAATACCTATTAAGCAAAGCTACTTTAACAGGGAGACTTGCAAAATGGGTTATGATCTTAAGTGAGTTTGGCATTCACTATGTAGATCGAAAAGCTATTAAAGGATAGGTTATTGCAGATCAGTTGGCTGAAGCACCTTTACAAGAAGAAAATCCAATGCAGATGTCTTCACAGTAACAATTCAAAAATCATGGACATTGTATTTTGATGGATCTTATACACAATATGGCTCAGGGGCAGGGATTCTCTTTGTTACACCTGAAGGACATACCATTTCACGATCATATCGGTTGATGTTTCCTTGCACAAATAACATAGCTGAATATGAGGCATTGCTCATAGGATTGAAAATAGCCTTGGAATGATGGATTACAGAGCTCCAGGTCTATGGTGATTCACAACTTGTCATTAATCAAATTAATGATGACTATCAAACCAAAGATGATAAGTTTCTACCTTACAAGAACATGGTGGATGATTATAAGAGGTATTTTGTGTCAATCAAGTTTTCACAAATATCAAGGATTGATAATAAAGCTGCAGATGCAATGGCTACCATTGCTTCTTTATTACAACTATCAAAAGATAAAATTAAGTATGAATTCTTGGTGGAACAATTGTTTTTCCCCACCTATGATAATCCTGAGACCCAAGTCATATGTCATTTAACCAGTTCTGATTCACCTTTATATGGAAAGACTTATACCTATTTGAAAGATAACATCTTACCTTCGGATTTATCCCGTAACCAAAAAAGGAATTTTATCCACCAATCATCCCGTTATACCTTAATTATTGATATCACTTATCGACGTGGTCTTGATGGTAAGCTCCTTAGATGTCTTGAACGTGACGAATCTGAAAAATCCTTACAAGAGGTTCATGGTGGTATTTGTGGAACTCATTCAAGTGGGTTGAATTAAGCCGAGAAAATTGTCAAAATGAGATACTATTGGCCTACCATGGAGAAAGATTCTTTTACTTTTGTCAAGAAGTGTTCTAAATGCCAGATTCACAGGAATCTTATTCATGCACCTGCACAGGAACTGCAACCTTTCACTCCAACATGGCCTTTTTCTCAGTGGGGACTAGATCTTGTTGGAAAAATTCATCCTTCATCATCAAATGGTCATAAATTCATCATTACAGCTATGGAGTATTTTACAAAATGGATTGAAGTTGTTCCTTTGACAACAGTGACTGGTAAACAAATATCTTCATTTATCTTAAATTACATTATCTGTCGATATGGAATTCCTAATTCTATCATCACTGATAATGGAAGACCTTTCAAGAATCAAGATATTGATGAACTTTGTGAAAGATTCCACATCCAACACAGGTTCTCCACACCTTATTATCCACAGGGTAATGGTCAAGCAGAAGCTTCCAACAAAACAATCTTGAAAATCTTAAAGAAGACAGTAAATGATGTCGGACGTGATTGGCATGTCCAATTAAATCCAGCTTTGTGGGCATACAGAACAAGCATTCACACCCCAACAGGAGCTACACCATATGCCTTGGTCTATGGAGCAGAAGCAATCTTACCATTAGAGGTTGAAATACCTTCACTTAGGGTCTCACTCAAGGGATTGATAAGTGATGAAGACTACAAAATATCTCATCTCCAAGAGCTAGAACTGTTAGATGAAAGACGTCAACATGCAGCTGACCATTTGAAGGGTTATCAACAGATTGTGTCTCATAGTTATAATCACAGAGTTAAACCACGGACATTTCAACTGGGTGATTTAGTCCTGAGAGAAAATCCACATAATCAACAAGACAGAGAAAAAAAAGGGAAATTTGAACCTAACTGGCTTGGTCCATTTGTTATCATTGCAGCATACGGTTCTGGTGCATATCAGTTATCCATGTCAGAAGGGGACCTATTTGAAGATCCAATCAATAGCATTCATCTGAAGAAATTTTATGTTTAAAATCATAAAAAGTCTTGAAAAAATAAAAAAATCATAAAAAGTCCTGAAAAAATAAAAAAAAATCAGAAAAAGTCCTGAAAAAAAAAAGTGCAATAAAAACAAGTGGTGAAAACCAGGCAAACAGGCACTACTTGTGATCAAAATAGGCTTTTCCATCTATTATCTTATGTCTTGCATCCACTTTAGTTATCATCTTATCATATCTATCATCTGTATATATCTGTATCATATGACAGGGATTCTTTTGTTTCATCATGGCTTGATGAAATTTGTATATATCCATACTCTTTAAGTTGTGTTTACACAACGAGTTTTTCGAACATCACAAACAGACACAAAACAGTTTGCCAAAACACAATAAACATGGCTGTATCAAATCAACCACAACATGCTTATTCAATGCCAATTGACATCAAGACAATATGATTCAAACAAACTATTGAAATGAAAACATCAATGATGATAACCAGTTTGGATGATCTTAATCTGAATGATGTTTGAAATATTTTAAGCAAGATTTGAATGGTTGTTTGATTTATTTTTTCTCTCATATCTCTGGAGCGATTCGATGATGTACTACACTAGAAAAGCAAGGAAGGAGTATGATTTTTCTTTGTCTGCTATTTGTGAGGAAATCATTAGTACTATGCAAATTGGTCGCGAGACATGCTCTACTACGTATCATGGATGACATTTCAGAATTTACATAGGAAACGGGATAACTCTTGTCTATTTATGCAAGCAATACTCAGGTCATCACTGGTGCTAACATACCCTTTGATGCTTGTATTAACTTTCAACATTTCAATGCTCTATGATGATAGAAAAAGCAAAAATAAGCTCTCCAAATGGAGAAATTATATGGATGTCCTGCATGGTTAATATAGATTGCATTCATGTTAGAATCTGCATTTTGCATTCATAAATTTTCCAAAAAAAAAAAGCTGGCAAAGAATCAAATGGTTTATATCTTTTTACATACATGACTGAGTATATTTTGGCATTCACAAAAACATCATTTCATACATTTTTCATATATATTTGACTTAGAAAATCATAAATCAAAGCATACATCATATACATCATATATAAAGCATATATCATATTTATACATTCATTCATCAAATAGATTTCATCTCATAAATCATGTATACATATATATCATAACCATGAAACCATCATATCATACACATCATGTATATAGTAAATAGACACATTTATATCATCATAAATCATCACTGCATTTCATATATCTCAAAAATGAATGTCAAAATGTACAAGGGTGTCAACTACAAATGATATAACATCATCAAAAATGAGATTATCTCAAGGTGTATACAAAATGTCTCAATAGAATATCATGAAAATATCATCTACAATACACTAGGCAGTGCTATCCTCTGATGGAGCTGGTCTGGGACCTATACCACCTGCCCCTGATGGACCTGTACCACCTGCCCCTGATGGACCTGTACCACCTGCTCCTGATGGACCTACACCGCCTATCCCTAATGACCCTCCTAGAGGTAATGGCTGTGTCACACCCCTGCTGGTAGTATGAGAATGACTATGGGTAGACCGTGACTAAGCATAACTCTCCCTCCGCTCAGGTGAGACTGCATCATGATATCTAGTCCTATAAAACTCGGCCTCCCGTGTGGCTCTAGTCACCTCTCTCATCATATCACCAATCAAGGTGCTACCTGCTACTCTCTATAGGCTATTTTCCAAAGCAATGGCCTGCTCACCTCACTGTCTCACTGCATCCCTCTTAGTAGTAATCAAAGTCAACTATCCCTACAACTGTGAAATCAAGGCCTGTGCCTGTGCTAGCTGAGTTTGCAAACTCTATACTGTACTCTGTAAAGAGGATAGCTGACCTGATACTGTCGGATCTACTGAAGGAGATGGCTCTATGTGTCTCATCCATGGTCCACCTCTACCACCTCTCCTGCCACCTCTACCTCCACCTCTACCATCACCACCATCATCTCCCTCTGAGTCATCATCTCCTCCACTCTCATCATCATCACTATCCTTTGAATCATCACCCTCTGAAGCCGAATCTCTCTGTCGTCGTCTCTGTGCAGCAACAGGGGAAATAGCCTCATTAGGATCAAACATACGTGGTGCCGGATGCTCTAGGACATACTAAAAATACTTTGGTGTTGTCCCTGCGTCAAGGACATCCACTCGGTAATCCCACATCACCGCTCCTAAACTGATGAACTCTACCACTGTTGTCTCATAGGAAATCCATGGACCCCACACTACAAGCTCTGGCTGTCATCATGCATAAATGGCTGAACCCATAGGCATACCCTGAATCCGTCCAAACTGCCGACATACTCATCCAGCAAGAAATCTCTCAATAATCCATGGAGTCTGCCCAATCAAAAATTTGGAAGTACATACATACGACATCTCCCTCACATCCTCTGGCCATGGCTCACAATCTAAATATGGTCTCCAGCATACTGTATCCAGACTATCCAAAAGCCGCTGCCAATGCACTAGTTTGCCCAGTCTCGGTTGAGCAATAATATGAGCATATCTCCATCTGTACGATCAACCAGCTGGTCACTATCCTTGAGTCAATGGAAATAAAACAAAAAAGTGCTCCCATGCCCATATCTGTAGTAATGAGCACCCAACAACAAAACTCCGGCCTCTACCATAAAAAAATATGATGTAACTCATCATATAAGTGGGCTAGCATGCATGTACCCCACGCATACCATGTCCCCTACATCACCATACTCTCCAAAACACGACCCCACCCGATCGCGAACCCCTTCAACCTATGGTCGGGGCATAACACACCTCCAATAAATCCTGCAAGTACAACTAGTAAAGGCGGATATGTATCTGTCATCTTGGCCCATGGGATGAAATATCTGGTGATCTGATCATCTCTGAATATTTGTCTCAAAGAATCAGTGCCTCCAACCTCTCGGCTATCAAATACAACTATCTCTCCCATCACTGGGATCCAAAAGATGCGATATACATCCTCAGGGGTCACTGTAATCTCTCCAGTCGGTAAATGAAATGTGTTGGTGTCACTATGCCACCGCTCTGCAAGTGCTGTCAATAAAGCCTTGTTGAGGCGAACCTCAGGCATATCAAGCAATGAACTCAATCCACATGCATCAATAACATCTCGATCTGACTGTAATAGTTGTGGTATCAAACTCCATGTACTAGGGAATGCCTCCCGTGACTACAAAACACCTAATCTCTCGTGTTGACACATCATCAAAGCAAAATTAGTATCAAATCATCATGACGTATCAATCAAAACTAAACATCAAACTATTTGTTTTTCATTTTCATGAAAGCAAATAATCAAAATTATGTTTGTTTTTAACAACATTAGATGCAAACAAATCAATCAAACTATTTGTTTTTCATCATAATGGAAAGCAGATAATCAAAATCATATTTCTTTTTAACAAACTTTAAAAACAAATCTATCAGTTCTTACTTGTTTTCCAACAATTTTGGGAACAAATTTATAACTCATAACAACATATCATCAAAAGCGCTACAAAAATGATCACAAGCACTGCAAAATCTATCATATGCGCTACGAAATTAAATGCGCTACGAAAATTATCAAATGCGCTATGAAAAGCCTTAAGGGCGCTAAAACACTAAATTTTTCACATAAAACGTGCCACAAATAGAAAATTTTCAAAAAGCAGGAGTTTCACGAGATACATACCGGAGGTCCATAGTGTGTTGGCCACTAATGTCATTGGATATGCTCAAAATGGTGCTGGTGAATAGGAAGTGCCATTCTTTTTTTCAATCGAGAGCTCAAAATTTGCAAATTTTACTAGGTTAAAATTGAAAATGACATGGAAAATGACATTTTTAACCTATATAAGGGTAAAATTGGTGGGTTTTATCACATTTTAACATAGCAGGGGCAATTTTTGACATTAATTTTCATTCCATATCTCTTCAAGGCAGTTTCTTCACATTATTATTTTCAAACGATGAATCGACTACTTCAAAATCATAAAAATTGAAAAAAATTCAAAAAATTTCAAAAATTCAAAATATTATCGATTCATCGTTCGCGGGGGCATATACTATCAACATTCCGACAGTTAACATATGAGGCAAATTTCAAAATTCTTTGAAGCAATGCGTAAAACACATCACTTCAAAGAGGGGCAAAATGTATACACCTAAAAATGGTCACATCACATTGTCTGGTAATTAATTAAATATTTTTAATATTTAATTAAATCTCTGAATTTCATCTACGTATAAATAAATTTAAATAATTTATTTATATTGTTCATTCTTTCATTTTGATTAAATAAATAAGTTTATTTAATCATCTTTTCTTATTCATTTCTTAATTAATTAAATAAATATTATGATTTATTTATATTAATTATCATTTAATCTTGGCTTGGATATTTAATTCGAATAAAGATTAAATATTTCCTCTCTTTTAAATTAATTCCTCCTAAAAATCCTCTCACAATTAAATATTCAAAATATTTAATTAAATTCTTCTAATATTTAATTAAATTCTTCTAAAGTCACATCATAATTAAATATTCTAAAATATTTAATTAAATCTTCCATAGTACAAAAAATCAAAAATCAAACTCAATAAATGAAATTAAATAAATTTATTTATTTATTTAATTTGAGGATTATCTTCAACAGCCATGGAAAGCAAACCAGTGCCAAAACAGAAAAATTAATTTTCTCTGTTTCTGTGCAGGCTTGTTCCCATGGGTTGAAGACAGGAATACATTCTTCTCTCCAACCTCCCAACCTCTTCCATCTTCTTCTCAACCTCTTCATCTCTCACCTTTCAATTCTACCAGACAATCTCACAGCCATTGATCCTTGCCAGCCAGGATTGTGCCTGAGAAAAACTATAAATAAGACTGTCGGGTACTCCAAATCAAATATAGGAGCTTTTAGTGAGAAAATTATAGTTAATTTGCATTAAGCTTTTAGCATTCACAGTATTCAATTTTTCATAGCATAGCATAGCATAGAATCATAGCATAGAATCATTGCATCTTCCGTTTATAGCCCCTGTGCATAATCTAAAGCCCCTGTCCATATCCGTCAGTATTTTTACTTTCACCAGCATATAGGATAGAATTTCCTTTGCATACCCATTCTGTAGATAGCCATTTGGAGAAGCTGAGCTTACACAAATCTGAGAGCAGCAGCTTTGAACGAATCTCTGGAGATAGAGAAAGATGGAACGCTTCTGAAGAAATTTTTTGCTTTTATTCAATTTCATTTTAAATTCTTCAGTTTAAAGTTCTGTTAATGTGTGTTTTGTTTTTAATTTGATTAACATTATTTTAACATACACAATTTGAATAGCAGAAGATATGTGTAAGGCTTATATGTTTAGTAATTCTTTTGTATGGACTCTAACTCATAAGATCTTGGAAAATCAATGAGGTGCAATGGTTACTTCCTTATGGTAAGTATCACTAGAATTTGGAGATTTCTTTAGACCTTTATAGACTCTTTGAAGAAATTATCTATGTTAGTTCGATTTATTTGATATTTACAATTTTATATTTGAGTTTATCTTACACCATGTTGATGGAATAGATACATTTTATTATTTATTGTAGAATAAATGTTTATCCCTCTTGGTTTTATTTCTAATTTTGAGATGATTATGAATAGAAATTTAAATGATATCATGAAAAGTTTGAAAAGTTTACCTTTATGTCTGAGAAGGGCCATTTATAAAAAAATTAAAAGGGAAATGATTGTGAAGGATGTAAGTGTAGACTAAGTTAAATGGGATATTGTGTGAATCATTGAAAAATGCAATAGGATTGTTGAAGGTATGACACTCATCATGGTCACTATTTAATTAATACTGAGATTATATAAATGAAGTAAAGTATTAGACCCTTCTATTTGGTTCCTAATAAAGTGGTTTATTTAAAAATGAAAGAAATATAACTTGATAATTAAATGCTTACTCAACCCACCTATGGTAATTATCTCAGATGTAATATTATGAACTAACTTAAAAGAAGTGTGATATCTACTTTGGAAATAGAGAGCATTCTATTGGTCAATGTTATAGGAAATAATTGATAAGGATTTTGGAGAGAAAAATATATCAAACATTAAGATCAATATGTATGTAGCTTATGAACATGGCTTGTGGATTCTATGTTTATCTTTTGACAATAGACATTTTATGAAGTAACCAAATTATAAGATGAATGAATATAGGTATGAAAACCTCGTTAAGTTTCACATTTTGACATGGTAACAAGTTAACTTATAATGAATTTTTGTTGGACAATATTTGATGCTCAAATTGGAACTAATGTGCATCGAGATGATGCACAATTTAAGGGGGGAAGGATGTCATAAACCTTTCTTTCAAGGATCTAATTAATTTGGATTAATTATAAAATTGCTATTTATCAAGTAAATAATACTATCAAGGTAATATTATTTGATAACTAGAATAGTTTAAAGTTTTTGTAAACAAATAATTATCCAACTATTTTCACTAAATAATAAATATTGTAAATATATATATATATATATATAAAAGAAGTTGTAATAGCGGGAAATAAAAATAAATAAATAAATAAATATTATTGTTTCCCATTTTTTAATTTGATCTACTAATTTAAGATGGAATAGAAGTTTCAAAATGATTGGATTAAAGTGTGGGTGAACTTTAGGGGAAAACTATCCTTGTAATTATGCCTTATTAGCAAGTGTGTTTAAATCAACCCTCGGGAACTTTACGGAGGTTTCATCAGTTTATTCCTTAATTGTCAATCTGGGGGTCATGAACTTATGAAATATATTGGGGTTGTTTTCTTAAGGGATGAACCTGCGAGCTAAGTGTGGATGAATGGAACTACGTGTAACCTATTTTTACTTAAAAATCTAGTTTTCAGACTTCTTGTGAATTGTGTGATAGGAACCTATGCCAGGAATAGTTTGTAACAAAAGAATATTACAATCAAACAGTAAAATAGAACTAATAATTCTCACTAAAACTAAACTATCAGAAGGAAAATAAATACTATAATTGAAATACAAAGTGCTAAATCGAATCCATGTGTATTAATAAGCACCCCGATTAACACTATCTGAAATAATTTGCTAAATTAAGTTCACACAAGACAAAAAAATACATTGATTAAATTTGATTGAAAAGTAGTATACCAAATTGAATGCACTTATAGCAACAAAAACTTTGATTAATAATATATAAAATAATAATTAACAACACATTGAATAATTTCATATTAACACAATAATTAAAGATTGAAAATAGATTTAAAACTAAAGAATTTTGTTACCACACAACACACTAACTCTACAGTAAGTCACCAAGCAATTGAGGAAGTGGGCCCTGCCTTCTCTGATTATCCAGTGATGAAATGAAATATTAATCCATGCTACTCAGTATTCATGCAAATGATATTTCAAATCCCAATCTTTTTGAATCAAAACAACACTTATAGATATATATAATCGATTATTAATTCAATTCTCGACATACATATTTATAGAGATTATATGTCACTGAGTTTATAACTAATCCTAATTAAAAAAGCATATGACTGTTTAGGTTGTTGTGGCCTATGACCAACAACCTTAAAAGCTACTTAGATTTATAGATTACAGACTTTAACATCATTCCAAAATAAACTAACAACTTAGACCGAACATAATCAAAAATGGCACATGACTCATAAATAGTTTTGTCTTCATTCCATTGAAGCTCCTCTTACTTCCACATACCATCCACCTAATTATCCCCTATTTATCATAATCATGAAGATAATCAGTAAATAATTAAAGGTTTTGATACATCCAAAAGCTTTTATCCTTTCTTTGCATTTTACTAAATATCCTTACTTCATTAAAAAATAGTGACAGGAATAGAAAGGGATTCTATAGGAATGAAAGGATAAAGGGTAAATAAAAGGTAAAAATAAGGACACATTTCACCCTCATCATTTCCCCCTAGCTTAGGGTTTTGCATGCCCTCATGCAAAAGGACATAGGATACAATCCAGACAATTTCTGCATTGTGCTAGAAATCTCGTTAACCCACAATTGTTTGAGTGCATGCATTTGATCTTCATATTCCTGAATGGGCATAAGAGAGGCATTGGTAGTTTTTGCTTGCTCAAGAGTTTACTTAAGCTAATCAATCTCTATTGCATGTGAAGAATTGAGGGACCTTGCATCTTGGACCTACTTTTGTAGATCTTTATTCTCATCAGTTAGCTTGGTCACCAGATTATGCAAGTCACAAATTTCTTCATTAGTTAACAGAGGATTCTCTCCCTCAAATTCTTCCCTGCCTCTAATTCATGTTCTTCTTCTTGTTCAGTGTTAGGTATCTCAACATTTTCCTGCTCATGGCCAACTAACTCATTTTCCTCTTTTTCTCTCTCCTCTTCAAATTCTTGTTTTGCTTCCTGATTGTCAGTATGAGGAGTTTCAAATTCACTAATTTCTTGTTCTACAAAATTTTCTAGTTTATTACATTCTTATTCAGTTGGCATAGGCTCATCCTAAACGGTGTTTATATCATCAATACCCTCTTTGGTAACTGAAATTTCTTCTAAAATCAAAGATTTTTGTTGAGGCAATTCAGTAGGTTGACCTACTATGCATTTTTCTCTTACCCCTAGAGTCTTGTTGTTGGAAAATGAGGCATTTTCTTAGCTTAATGCTCTGTAAAACTTCAAAAATTGCTGTTCTAAGTAAGTATTTTCTTTGTTACATATATTCTTTGTGGATGATTATCTTGATTAATCCATTTTACTGTTGTAGAATGTAGAGAGAATTATTTAGAAGAACTAGACAGGATATTAGAAGGATCACACAAGATATACCGTGGAGAAACCCTTTCGGGAAAAAACTCCACCAAGAATTATTCTATTATTCAAACTCTGAATTACAATAGCTCCAATTCTTGCTTGAGAATGCTTCTTCTATCTTTACCAATCTTCTTCACACCTGCAATAACCAATCTCTCAACTCTATTCAACTTGAATGAGATATATAGACAATATGCAACCTTGTAATCTCCAAAGGGTGATAATTACAATGCATAAGCACAAGCCCTTGAAAAGGTACGCCATATTCCTTCAAGTAGAGTTCTTCAGTGAATACTAAAGCTTACAGCATGTGCATCATGCATTTGGGTGTCCCAAACTGAAGCTACAAATTCTCCTTCACTTCGGTGATAATTCCAAAGCTATTCCTCAAAGATGGCGCCCACAATTAAAGCTACTTAACTGAGCCATCAAAAATATCTTATCATGCATTGGAGTTAATTCCAATAAAGCATCTTGGGTGGCCAAGTTTGCTTCAAGTGCTTTATTGTTAACTGAAACATTTACTCAACACCATTCCCAAAGAATGGTCATCCCTTGTTAACTGGAAGTAGTCCCTGTTATCTTTCATACAACTCAATGTTATTAGCCATGCATTACAAGTTAACTGAAGCTAACTGCATGCAACTCAAAATAACCAACATGCATGCAACATGCACTTGCATGCAACTGAAGATAACTGAACTGAACTTAACTTAACTGAACTTAACTGAACTTAACTGATCTGAACTGAACTGAACTGATCTGAACTTAACTTAACTAAACTTCAAGCATGCAAACATCAAATCCTAACTTCTAGGATCTTTACATGCATTCAGAAGTGTTAACTGTTACTTCGTATAGTTAATTGGATTCAAGGTGAGTTTCACCTTACCATGTGTGCACCCACATGCTCCTATTATTTAGGAATAAATACAAATGTCAATTTCATGATTTATTTCATCCAAATATTAATCTCATCCTAATCTTAGTGTTGTTGAACACATTCCAAGAATCTAGGAGATACATGAAATAATTAATGTTTTAGGATTTGCAATTAAATGGCATCCTATTTCCAACATTCTCCCACTTGACATTATACATTGCAATTATTCTAAACAATGAATAATAAAACAAGTACAAGTCTCAAAGCCAATGGCCTTCTTGCACCAACTAATCAATCCATGCTAACTTCAAATGCAACCTGCATAATCATGAAGCTTCCAAGCAAATGATTAAAACCAAGAGGACTTATCTGTATGGTTTCATAAGATAATCTGGAACATTAATTAAAGTGTTAAATTTTCTCAATTAATACCTTCCCATTATCAACCAAACCATTACCTTTCCCAAGCCTCTGTAACCAAACCACCTCTTTAGAGGCATGCTAAACCACCGAGTGTGTTGAATTCACATTCAACCAAGGTGTAGACTCCTCGGTCTTTTCTATTGAAAAACTTTTCTCACAAGTAACCATTCCAACAAATGTCTCTTACCACAAGAGAATTCCAGCCTCACCTATTTCTCCAAGTATCCATGAGGACCTGTAACCAACCAATCCATGCCAAACTCCAAATGCAACACAACACTTTCATGAAGTAATCAAGCAAATGATTAATGTACCCAAAACTTAAGAGAACTACACAAGATCATTGTCAAAACTCCAATCATGAATCAAGAACATAAACATGACATCCATGATCTAACCATCTCCTCTTAGGAGATCACATGCATCATAACATACTTATACATCTTAGTCTCAAGAGAACCATGTAAATATGCCAAACTCTAAATGCATATCAAGAGTAAACCATGACATCCATAACAAATATACTCTAAACCAAGAAACCATATCTCCAACCACATGGAGATAACCTTACCAATGATGCATCCAAGTCACTACCAACAACTCCCACTGAACCGTGATACCGAGTCACACACGGCATCGTGACTACCATCCTCTCTTCGAAGATTACTCTAAAACATGAAGCAAAGAGTTATCACAAACAATATTAGCTGAAATAACCAATGCATCATTACTATTATCTGAGGACTCCTCTATAGAAGAATCAGAACTCTCTTTCTTGTTCTTACAATCCTTCTTCACATGTCCTGGTTTCCCACAGTTCCAACACTTGTGTACTATTTTCAATAGACTTGACACTAGTGCATTCAGCACTTGAATTCTTGACCTATTTACTGCATGAATCTAGGGTTTGTTTAGCCTTTTTCTTTGAGGAACTAGCGAAATCCCCTGACTCAGAGTCCTCATTATGTGTATCAGAAGGGTTTTCATTTTTACTACCCTCATTTGAACTTGTATGACCAAATTCTTCTTTTTTAGAATTTCTAGGAGATCTTTTTGCATTAGGAGAGCCCTCTTCTATAGAATGTTTTGGGGTGTTAGGGAGGTATTCCTCTTCAAAATTTTATGAATCGTCTCCAACAAATGAATCCTAATCCCTTGGAGGAGAAAACTTCTTTAATTCCATCACAATCAATAACTTGATGAGTCCATGATGGGCTAAATAATTCTTGCTACCCTTATGGACTGCTTTCCTCATTTGAGTTATAGAAGAATACAGAAAAAATGGAAAATTCAAAAGCAAACCCAATCGCAAATGTATCATGAGTTGAAACTATTTAGCATAAACATATGTATGCCTACCTTCGCAAGTTATGGACTGGATGATAAAATTTGATACATTATTCCAAGGTGGCGAAAGTGAGGCTAGCTTCATACCTTGTCCAATGACCAATTCAACAAACTCACCTCGTCACAAAAACTTCTTGTGAAGGGGCTTAAGATCTTGCATTCTCTTTGAGTTATCAGGGAAGTAGTCTTCCCCTGTTAGCGACGAATTAGTGACATCTATTATGGCCTCAACCATGACAAGAATAGCCAAGCCACAAACCCTTGCATGTTTACTGTGATATTTCATTGTGAATTTGTGTGCAAGTTTCTCATCATACCCCCTCAACCTTCTAAAATATGCATCCCACCCTACTTTCCTAAAGATTTTATATGCTTCAGTAATTGTTCGAGCCTTCAACTAATCCATGGATGTGGGTTCAAAGTGGTGCCGATGATCTCTTTCCATGATGTTACCAAGAGGTTTTTTTCAAACCAAAATAAGGCACTTTCCCCAACCTAGAATAGTGTGCAAACAAAATCTATTAACAGATGGAGAAAATCACCACCAGCAAGGAAAAAGATGTTGCGGACAGTTTAGAGAAATTTTTGGATAATAGGTATGGTAAAAATGGTGAGTAAGTAGAAGGTAACTAAATTTAGATGGTAGTTTACAATGGTAATTATGGCGGGTTATGGGTTACATGAAAAATGGCAGGGTAATAATATTATGAATTAACCAAGGCCAGGTGATAAATATTTTTTGCGTGTCAAATAAATATGACTTGATGAAAAATAAAGATGAAATGGATATGGCATGATAAGGTATGGGTACGATTTGACAATTCCTAGATATGGGATGGCTATGATTGGACAATTCCCCCCAGCTTTGCATGTGACACCTCTGCAGGTTGTGCCACTAATTATTAATGAAAATAAAAGATATAAAATAAAATAACAAAAGAAAAGAAAAAACTCAAATATACCAATACCAATCTGCCATGTGTACGAGAGGTCGATGTGGAAGCAAACACATGAGGGACCAATGAAATAGAGAATGGAGGCAAACAAATCACACGGTGTAGATGTGGAGATGCCAGCAGAGTAGTGTCCTTAGCCGAGGATGGAGCAACGTAAGGTGATGATGAGGATGATACAACAAAAAAGTGCACCATCAAAATCATTGTCCAAGTGGATCGGTACAGGAGATATAAAATGGTGTATCACAGGTGTCACATCGCCATGTGGAAGATGAAGTGCAGGTAATCATCATGATCAGGAAAGTAAGTGGCATGAGTATGTACGTGGATCATGGGATCAACTGAGAAGGAAGTGTAACTAGAGATGATGGAGCAACCAAATGAAATCATGAACGACTAAAGGAAGTAGCGCAAAGAAGGAGGTGAAAGGACTATAGTCACAAAGAGATAAATACCAATCAGTAGCATCTGCAAAGAAACTGAATAAATACTCCTATCCAGGAAATGAAAGGAACCAAGTCCTGAGACAACCATGTAGAATGAGGCACATGGAATGGTAGTGGAATTAGCTGAAAAGGAGGGACAAGTGTCTAGAAGTTTTCCTTAAACAACGAAGAATGAAAACTCATCCTATGCACACCAAAGAAGAATAAGGGCTACTAACTGGAGAAGACAGTTCCTAGTACATAAGTCATAGGAAGTTTCTTTTTATTTTTTTATTTTTTTTTGAGTAAATACATTTTGAAAAGTACCTAAAAGGTACTTGAAAAGGCCATAGGAACCCTGTCAAGTAGATGGAGTTCCTTTGGAAACTTCAAGAAAAATTCCCCCCTAGAAATAGGCCTCTTGTACAACTTCAATCGATGACCATTGACAACTAGATCCATGTGGTCAGAATCCACAGTGTGAAGCTTAACTACACCATTTTTATAGACCATCTCAATCTCATAAGGCTAAAGCCACTGAGTATGGAACTCTCCTTTAAAATCCTAAAAACAGGAATCATACAACAGTTCCCAATCACCTGGTTGGAATGATTGTTGTCAAATGAAATGATCATACTAGAGAGTACGTTGTTTTTGGAAAATCTCTACGTGGAAGAGTGCTTGTTGACAAAGCTCATATAATGAGTGAAGTCAAGTGCAACCTGTTCTTTCTATGCATCAGTTAGGTTCATACCTAGCTGGAGTGTGGTGAGAAGGGTTTTTACCTCAAACTCAATATGAAGAAAAACCCTCTTACCATAGACAAGTTCACAAGGTGTCAAACCAATGTTGGTTTTCCACATCATGTGGTAGGCCCACACTGCTTCAAGAAGTCACACAACCCAATCTCGTTTATGGAGGGAAACTGTCTTGGTAAGAATGTTCTCAAGTTCTCTATTGGAAACTTCAACTTGGTCATTAGCCTAAGGATGATAAGGTGAAGACTTGCAATGTCGAATCTCATACTCACAAACCAAAGAAGAAATGAGGTTCGATGTGAACTATGGACCCTGATCCATGATTATCTCTCATGGAACACCAAACCTGGTAAAAATATTGGAATAGAGAAAGTTAACTACCTTGGTGTCCCTTGCATGCTTCAAAGCAACAACTTCAACCCACTTGGTTACATAATCTATGCACACAATGATGTACTCCTTGTTCTAAGATAGCGGGTTGATAGGTCCAACAAAATCAAGGCCCCATTTTCCAAAGGGCTTAATGGACAATTGAGGATGCAAGGGAATTTCATCAGAGAATGTGGGGTGGCCCATACACTGACATTTATCATAGTGTTGAATGTAATGCTTGCAATCCTTATGGAGTGTAGGCCAATACTAGCCAACAGTTAAAACCTTTTGGGCAGTCCTCTAAGCAACAAAATGTCCTTTGTAAGGTTTTGCATGACATACGTGAAGTATGCCAAAGAAATCATCTTCGGGCACATACTGATGCATGATGTTGTCAATGCCACATCAAAAGAGCAGTCCATTGATCCACATGTAATCACCACTAAGTCCAACCAACTTTTGGTATTCCCCAGGAGAGAAATGAGGTGGGAACTTGCAAGTAACTAGGTGATTCGCCATGTTAGTGTACCATGGACTTTTTGCTGATATAGAAAAGAGATGCTCATCTGGAAAGGCATCATCTACTAGAACTAGTTCATCATCTTTCTATTGTAACCTAAACAAAAAGTATGCAACCACATTCTCCCGACCAAGCTTGTCAAGTATAGTAATGCCAAATTATTGAAGCAAAAGTAACCACCTAATAACTCTACTAGTCACAACAGGTTTATTCATTAAGAATCGAATTACAGAATGATAAATATGAACAAACACTTTATATCCAATAATATCATGATAAAAATTATTGATTGCATAAACAACAACTATAAATTCCTTTTCAATTACCATATAGTTTACCTCAACTCCTATGATTTTTTTTCTAATGTAGTAGATGGAGTAGAAAAGGTTATCTTCTTTTTGTCTAGGGATATCTCCCATGGAACAATTTGAGGCATCAGTATGAATATGGAAAGGTATTTCCAGGTTCAAACCTCTAAGTACTGGTGTGGTTAAAAGCTTGTTCTTAATGGTCTTTAAGGCTTCTTGACATTCTAGTGTCCAAGAGAAAATGACATCTTTTTCTAACAAAGCAAACAAGGGGGAGACAATCTTACTAAAATTTTGGATGAACCTC
This sequence comes from Sequoia sempervirens, assembly GCA_007258455.2. Classification (NCBI taxonomy): domain Eukaryota; kingdom Viridiplantae; phylum Streptophyta; class Pinopsida; order Cupressales; family Cupressaceae; genus Sequoia; species Sequoia sempervirens. Next base: position 88,988 of record VDFB02352786.1, read on the forward strand.
CTTTAATACCCTACATGGCCTAGAAAGCTACACACATCCTTTTGGCTAGCGGGTGTAGACAAGTCCTAAATGATTTGTATCTTTTTGGGATCAACTTGAATACCCTTGGAAGAAATATAATGACCAAGTAATATTCCCTCTATCATAAGCATATGGCATTTTTAATGGCTTAATGATAAATTAATGTATGTACAATGTTCAAGTACTTTTTCTAAATATTTTTTAGCCTCTTCATAAGTATTACCATGGACATTAAAATCATCCATATACACCTCAACACAATCATTTACAAGATCTACAAAAATACTCAAAACTGCTCTTTGAAAAGTGGCAAGGGCATTACATGAACCAGATGAAAAAATGTTATAAGAAAAGGTGCCCCAAGGACAAGTGAAGGTGGTTTTGCACTAGTCTTTGAGTGCTATGTGAATTTGGTTGTAGCCGCTAGACCCATCTAGAAAAGAAAATAACTTTTTACCTGCAAGAGTGTCCAACACTTGATCATTTAACAGTAATAGAAAGTGATCCTTTTTAGTAGCTTTATTAAGTGCTCTATAATCAACACAAATTCTCAACTTACCATTTTTCTTAGGAACCACAACTAGAGGAGAGACCCACTGACTATCTGAAATAGGATATGCAAACCCAAACTTTAATAGTTTTGTAACTCCTCTTTAACTATTTCACGCAAGATGGGGTTGAGCTGTCATTATGGTTGTCTAACTAGATGACTACCTTCTTCAATATAAATATGGTGGGTGTAGGTATTAGGATGAATTCCACAAATTTCTTGGTACTCCCAAGAAAATTCATCTTTATTACTTTTAAGAATGGCAATGAGATCTTGGATTTGTTTAGTACTTAAATGTGGATTAATATTAAGTGTGCGACCAAATAAAATTTCCATAATTTTTGATTGTGCAAGTGAATTAATGGCTAGTACTTGTGAAGTGGATGGTGTATTGCTAGAATTTCTATAAAATAAAAATGAATTGTACAAACAATTATGAGGTAACAACTGATGCAATGTAACAAAGTGTTGAACAGATCGTAAGCTACTTACTAGTGAAAATTTTCCAAAGGGACAAGGACTATTTATACCTGAATGAAGAATCATGCTTTCAAATATTTCATTAGATCCATATCTATTCTAAAGAAAATTAACAAGAATTTTATCTTTAGTAGGTTCCTCAATCTCCAATGCTTGATCAATTGTTAAGATTGGTAATGACTCATCCAAGTCACTATCAACCCATAATGGATCCTTTGTCTCCAACAAGGGTTGTGTTGGTGGGTATAAGGTCAACTATTTTGTGTGCTCACCATTAGAGATGACTTGTTTCCCAATCGATAATTAATGAAGGTATATGTGGTTGCTAACCAAGGTCATCCCAAAATCAAGGGATATCCCCCTAGCTTAATCTTTGGTTGCAAAACCATAAAGTCAGTTGGGTATTCCCATGAATCAATAGAAAGGATTACATCTTCAATCATACCCTCTAGTTTGACCAAAGATTAGTCTACCATTTGGAGGAATGTGGGAGTAGGTCTAAGTCCCTTTAGTGAAAATCTTTCCTTTGTTTCGTTTGTCATAACATTAATTGCAGCACCCAAATCATTAAGTGTGTTAGGAATGATAACTTTACCTTGATAGATACCTTGATGATAGGACTCCCTGGATTCAAGTACTTAGGAATGGTTATGTTCCCAAGAATAAAGTTTACTAGCTATCCAATAACTTGGACAGTCTTCGGACATTGTTTCTTCTTCTATTTTCAAGTGCATAAATTCTAAACTATTTTTGTATATACAAGGGTATCCTTGATGGCCTACAACAAAGGAATCTTGATGTTAACATTGTGTAACTCACTGAACAATCAAATTCGGGTTGAGAGACTTCCCTTTGTACTAGTTCTGACTGAAATTGGTCAAGGAAGGAAAGTTATTTTACTGGATCTACTTTAGGTTCTTCATGAATTTAAGTGATGGTGGGCCCCTGAAGAGCCTTCCCCGATCTTAATTGAACTCCATCTATTTATATAGTATTAACAAGATAAGTAGAGTAACTTATTACCTCGTTATTATACACAGGTTGTGTTGCCTTATTGTTGGGATTTGGGTTTGGTTGGGCTCGCATTGGTGTAGGCTTTGGTGGCTATGTTGGATTGGCCGGTTGAGTGGATGATGATGGTATGGGTGGAAGAATTTTTTGAATCATTAGAGGAGGTGGAAATTGTGACTGCGATGGATATGGCTATTGGTATGGTGAAGGTTGTGGCAATTATGGCCTCCATGCATGTTGCCATGGCTATGAAGCATACTGGTATTGTGGCATCCATTGAGGGAATGGTGGAGATTGTTGCCAACCCCCATACCATCCAGGTTGATTAGAAAAAGAATTAGATTGGCTAGGTTCTGAGGAAAAATAATCATTTGTCATTCCAGGATGCATTACTCGAGGTGGAAAAGGTCACCTAGGGACCATGTACTAGGCAGGTTCCTCAAAATATTCAATGTCAGGTGTACCTACGGGAAGAGACCTTAAAGTGGAACTTTTGCTAACTTCTTCTAAGGATGAAATATTTGTCCTATTACAGGGGGCAATCCTCACTACAATGTCTCTTGTGGAAAGTTGGACAAAATACTGCCAAGGCCTTTTCGGCATCCTCTTGCTTCTTATGAGTATATAGAGTGTCTATTTGTTTACCCATATGATTTAACAAATCAGTTTTAAGATCCTCAAGTAAATTACCTATTTCATGCTTTGTTATACCTATGGCATTTCCTGAAGAAGGAAATTTACTTGAATAACTCCTCCCCGAATGTTGAGACCTCGAATAATTCCTACAAATATCATAGATATCATCAAAGTTCAATTTAGAGACATTACCTTTTCCTATTAAATTCAATACATCCATAGTATCATCTCTTATTACCCTAAGAAACAACATTTTAATAGTATCAGGGGTTAGCTCTAGTTTTCATGATCATTGTAGGCTAAACATGAAGCACTCGAGGTAATCTTCCACAATCTCATCTTCTTTTTCTGTCATATAGAAGCTATCATCCTAAACCTCTCTTGTTTTACAATACTCCTGGTATTTTATCAAAAATAATTCCTTCATGACATCCCATGTTCCAATATTTTTGAGGTTCATGAACTGACTCAAGGCTACATCCTTCAATGTGGATGGGAATAGCTTGAGCTTCTGTGTGTCACTCTGATAATCATAATTGTGGCACAACACATCAAACTTAAATAAGAACATATTAAAATCCTCAACAAAAAGACCATGAAAAACCGGTAAAATAGAATGGAGAATATTTTTCATTGGAGAATCCTCTTCAAGATGCACAATTGGAAATTCAAAAGTGACCGGGTTGTTGTGGGCTAATTCTCTTGTATCATTTTTGTTATTGTTGTTGTTGTTGTTGTTGAGATCAACCATGACTTGAGACGCCCAAGGAGTGAAGAATGTTTTAAATGACTTTTGGTTTCCTAAAGACAAATCAACTCTAGTCTCGTAAGATTCTTGGAATAACTTTGCAACCCTTTTTTGTAATTCTTCAAATGACTTTGGACGAATACCAAAAGGTGTTTCAACAATGGTCGACTCAATAACACACTTTTTGATATCTGGTCCGGGTAACTCTTTCTTAGGTGATGGGTGTACAACTAATGGTTTGATTAATTCTTCCTTAGGTGAAGTGTGCACAACTAATGGATGTAGTTTTCTTTTCAATTTTTCTCGTTGTGAGATACTTCCCTCAATGGATGGTTTTGTTTTGTTTTTTGATTTTTTGGGTTGTGAACTATTTCCTTTCTCCCATTTAAAAAATCTACCTCGACTATCCCTACTATGACTCATGCACTTATATGACGTATAACAACACAAATTAGGTGTATTAACCTTGACAAGGTTAGCAATTGTGTAGGATTTCCTCTTAATGTACTGGTCCTAATGCAACTTACAATGGTTTCAAACCTTTAAAACCTTTCCTCGGCAACAACGCCAAAATGATTGGATTAAACTATGGGTGAACTTTAGGGGAAAACTATCCTTGTAATTCTATCTTATTGGAAAGTGTGCTTAAATCAATCCTTGGGAACTTTAAGTAGGTTTCCTCAGTTTGTTCCTCAATTGTCAATTTGCGGGTCATGAACTTATGAAAGATATTGGGGTTGTTTGCCTAAGGTTTGAACTTAGCAAGCTAAGTGTAGATGGATACAACTACATGTAATATGTTTTTACATAAAAATATGGTTTTCATACTTCATGTCAACTGTGTAACAAGAACCTATGCCAAGAACAGTTTGTAACAAAAGAAAATTAATTACAATCAAACAGTTCAAAAAAACTAATAATTCTCACTAAAACTAAACTATCAGAAGGCAAAAAATCCTAGAATTGAAATTCAAAGTGCTAAATCCAATCCACGTGTATTAATAAGCACCTCGATTAACACTGTCTGAAATAATCTTCTAAATTAAGTTCACATGAGACAGTAAATACATTGATTAAATTTGATTGAAAAGTAATATACCAAACTGAATGCACCTGTAGCAACAAACACTCTGATTAATAATACATAAAATAATAACTAAAAACATATTGAAGGATTTCAAATTAACACAATAATTAAAGATTTAAAATAGATTTAAAACTAAAGAATTTTGTTACCACACAACACAATAACTCTATAGCAAGTGACCAGGCAATCGAGGAAGTGGGCCCTACCTTCTCCAATTATCTAGTGATGAAAATAAAGCTTATTCCATGCTACTCAGTATTCATGCAAATGATATTTCAAATCCCAATCTCTTTGAATCAAAATAACACTTATAGATATATATTATCGATTATCAATTCAAGTCTTGCATACATATTTATAGAGATTATATGTTGCTAAGTCTATATACTGATTAAAAAAGCATATGATTGTTTAGGTTATTGTGGCCTATGGCCAACAACCTTAAAAGTTACTTAGAAATAGATTACAAACTTTTAACATCATTCCAAAACAAACTAATTTAGGTCGAACTTAATCAAAAGCAACACATGACTCATAAACAATTTTTCTTCATTCCACTGATGCTCCTCTTGCTTCCACGCACCATCCACCTAATTATCCCCTGTTTATCATAATCATGAAGATAATTAGTAAATAATTAAAGGTTTTGATATATTCACAAGATTTTAGCATTTCTTTGCATTTTACTAAATATCCTTACTTCATTAACAAATAGTGACAGGAACAGCAAGGGATTCTATAGGAATGAAAGGGTAAAGGGTAAATAAAAGGTAAAAATAAGGACACATTTCACCCTCATCACAAAACATGGGTCTTTGTAATGACAAAGATTGATGGTTACATTTTGCATGGCATAAATTCAAATTTTCAATAATTTTATAAGGAGCTTGTTACTCATAAAAGGAATGGGGGGATAAGGTAAGCAGGGGTCCTTGAGGAGGAAGGCTGAGGTTTTCAGATTTGGAGGACAAAGGAACCTCTACTGTAAAATGATGCTAGTTTATGAGATTAATAGCAATCCACCTTATATATGGAAAGGGAATTCTACAACAAGGTCGACAACAGTACAATGATCATATTTGGTCTAAGTCAATTTGAAGCAATTAGCACAATAGTGTTGGAATGATCATGTGTAGCCGAATATTGCTTAAAAGGAACCTGCAAGCCAGCCATTAGGATTCTCTTTTCTTCATCTGGTTATACATCTTCATTCGGGGGGGTATCAGGAAAAAGGAAGACGATGTTGCATCTTTGTAACACTGAGCTCTCTTCTTCTATAGGATGCACTTTGCCATTGTGAAGGGAGAAAAGGAGAAAAATAAATAATCTTGTACAAATAACACAATAAAGAAATGTTATCATGGTGCGCCAAAATGAGGATTTGGCCATTATATTTGAATCTACCTAATCAAGATTACTGCAAGTACACAGTTTATTTAGAGGATAGCATCACTGCTTGCTGTCTAATTGGCTTTGGAATTCTTCTACAAACCTCTTGTGTTAATGTAGAAGAGATTATTTCATTGATTTAGCCATTTTATTGTGATCATAGGGTTTGATAATGCCTATTTCTTCAATGATTAACCACAATGTTGATGTTATAGATAGACATTTAAAATTACTATATAAAAACCTTGGCTCATTGTTATGTATAGTACCAATGGTGTGTCCTTCCATACCACATTTTAACTCACAAAATGATTGAGAATGGAGGCTACTCATTCTTTTCTTGCATAAAGAAAATCATCCAGAAGGAGCTCATCGACAGATTTAGGGATGAGCCCAGGACTCCTTGAGGTAATATTACTTTCTTTTTCCAAGTACATTGTCGTCTAAATATGTGATTCTACACTCTTAGAAGGAGGAGTTTGAGACTGTTCTATTTAATGAGGTAACTAGATTTTTCTTCTACTTTTGAAGATTGGTGGATTCTTCGATATAATATATAACTTATCGAAAATTCATAAATTAATCTTCAATAGTTAGAACTCAAAACTATGTTGTAAATAAATGTTGTCTTTTTCACTCAAATAAAATCTCATTTTCTCTCGACTTTTGTTTCTAAGTGAAACTCAAATAAGAACGTATTAAAATCCTCAACAAAAAGACCATGAAAAACTGGTAAAATAGAATGGAGAATATTTTTCATTGGAGAATCCTCTTCAAGATGCACAATTGGAAATTCAAAAGTGACCGGGTTGTTGTGGGCTAATTCTCTTGTATCATTTTTGTTATTGTTGTTGTTGTTGTTGTTGAGATCAACCATGACTTGAGACGCCCAAGGAGTGAAGAATGTTTTAAATGACTTTTGGTTTCCTAAAGACAAACCAACTCTAGTCTCGTAAGATTCTTGGAATAACTTTGCAACCCTTTTTTGTAATTCTTCAAATGACTCTAGACGAATACCAAAAGGTGTTTCAACAATGGTCGACTCAATAACACACTTTTTGATATCTGGTCCGGTAACTCTTTCTTAGGTGATGGGTGTACAACTAATGGTTTGATTAATTCTTCCTCAGGTGAAGTGTGCACAACTAATGGATGTAGTTTTCTTTTCAATTTTTCTCGTTGTGAGATACTTCCCTCAATGGATGGTTTTGTTTTGTTTTTTGATTTTTTGGGTTGTGAACTATTTCCTTTCTCCCATTTAAAAAATCTACCTCGACTATCCCTACTATGACTCATACACTTATATGACGTATAACAACACAAATTAGGTGTATTAACCTTGACAAGGTCAGCAATTGTGTAGGATTTCCTCTTAACGTACTGGTCCTAATGCAACTTACAATGGTTTTAGACCTTTAATACCTTTCCTTGGAAACAACGCCAAAATGATTAGATTAAACTATGGGTGAACTTTAGGGGAAAACTATCCTTGTAATTCTATCTTATTGAAAAGTGTGCTTAAATCAATCCTTGGGAACTTTAAGTAGGTTTCCTCAGTTTATTCCTCAATTGTCAATCTGGGGGTCATGAACTTATGAAAGATATTGGGGTTGTTTGCCTAAGGGTTGAACTTAGCAAGCTAAGTGTGGATGGATGCAACTGCGTGTAATATGTTTTTACATAAAAATATGGTTTTCATACTTCATGTCAACTGTGTAACAAGAACCTATGCCAAGAACAGTTTGTAACAAAAGAAAATTACAATCAAACAGTAAAAAAAAACTAATAATTCTCACTAAAACTAAACTATCAGAAGGCAAAAAATCCTGGAATTAAAATTCAAAGTGCTAAATCCAATCCACGTGTATTAATAAGCACCTCGATTAACACTGTCTGAAATAATCTTCTAAATTAAGTTCACACGAGACAGTAAATACATTGATTAAATTTGATTGAAAAGTAATATACCAAACTGAATGCACCTGTAGCAACAAACACTCTGATTAATAATACATAAAATAATAACTAAAAACATATTGAAGGATTTCAAATTAACACAATAATTAAAGATTTAAAATAGATTTAAAACTAAAGAATTTTGTTACCACACAACACAATAACTCTATAGCAAGTGACCAGGCAATCGAGGAAGTGGGCCCTACCTTCTCCAATTATCTAGTGATGAAAATAAAGCTTATTCCATGCTACTCAGTATTCATGCAAATGATATTTCAAACTCACCCTTTGAATCAAAAATAACACTTATGATATATATTATCGATTATCAATTCAAGTCTTGCACATATATTTATAGAGATTATAATAGTTACAAGTCTATATAATTGATTAAAAAGCATAGATTGTTTAGGGAGCATAGCCGCACAACAACCTTAAAAGTTACTTAGAAATAGATTACAAACTTTTAAACATCATTCCAAAAACAAAACTAATTTTAGGCCTAACTTAATCAAAGCAACACATGGCCTCATAAACAATTTTGTCTTCATTCCACTGATGCTCCTCTTGCTTCCACGCACCATCCACCTAATTATCCCCTGTTTATCATAATCATGAAGATAATTAGTAAATAATTAAAGGTTTTGATATATTCACAAGATTTTAGCATTTCTTTGCATTTTACTAAATATCCTTACTTCATTAACAAATAGTGACAGGAACAGCAAGGGATTCTATAGGAATGAAAGGGTAAAGGGTAAATAAAAGGTAAAAATAAGGACACATTTCACCCTCATCACAAAACATGGGTCTTTGTAATGACAAAGATTGATGGTTACATTTTGCATGGCATAAATTCAAATTTTCAATAATTTTATAAGGAGCTTGTTACTCATAAAAGGAAGGGGGGGATAAGGTAAGCAGGGGTCCTTGAGGAGGAAGGCTGAGGTTTTCAGATTTGGAGGACAAAGGAACATCTACTGTAAAATGATGCTAGTTTATGAGATTAATAGCAATCCACCTTATATATGGAAAGGAATTCTACAACAAGGTCGGCTGCAACCGCATTAAATGATCATATTTGGTCTAAGCCACTTGAAGCAATTATTAGCACAATAGTGTTGGGAACATCATGTGTAGCCTAATATTGCTTAAAAGGAACTCAAGCTACCTATTAGATTCTCTTTTTCTTTCATCCTCAAGTTATACATTCCCATTCTGGGGTATCAGGAAAGGGAAGATCTATGTTGCATCTTTGTAACACTGAGCTCTCTTCTTCTATAGGATGCACTTTGCCATTGTGAAGGGAGAAAAGGAGAAAAATAAATAATCTTGTACAAATAACACAATAAAGAAATGTTATCATGGTGCGCCAAAATGAGGATTTTGCCATTATATTTGAATCTACCTAATCAAGATTACTGCAAGTACACAGTTTATTTAGAGGATAGCATCACTGCTTGCTGTCTAATTGGCTTTGGAATTCTTCTACAAACCTCTTGTGTTAATGTAGAAGAGATTATTTCATTGATTTAGCCATTTTATTGTGATCATAGGGTTTGATAATGCCTATTTCTTCAATGATTAACCACAATGTTGATGTTATAGATAGACATTTAAAATTACTATATAAAAACCTTGGCTCATTGTTATGTATAGTACCAATGGTGTGTCCTTCCATATCACATTTCCAACTCACAAAATGATTGAGAATGAGGCTGTCATCTTTCTTGCATAAAAGAAAATCATCCTTTAAGGAGCTCATTCACATTTAGGGATGAGCCCGTGACTCCTTTGAGGGTAATATACTTTCTTTTCCAAGGCTACTTGTCGCTCAAATATGTGATTCTACACTCTTAGAAGGAGGAGTTTGAGACTGTTCTATTTAATGAGGTAACTAGATTTTTCTTCTACTTTTGAAGATTGGTGGATTCTTCGATATAATATATAACTTATCGAAAATTCATAAATTAATCTTCAATAGTTAGAACTCAAAACTATGTTGTAAATAAATGTTGTCTTTTTCACTCAAATAAAAGCTCATTTTCTCTCGACTTTTGTTTCTAAGTGAAACTCAAATAAGAACGTATTAAAATCCTCAACAGAAAGACCATGAAAAACTAGGTAAAATAGAATGGAGAATATTTTTCATTGGAGAATCCTCTTCAAGATGCACAATTGGAAATTCAAAAGTGACCGGGTTGTTGTGGGCTAATTCTCTTGTATCATTTTTGTTATTGTTGTTGTTGTTGTTGTTGAGATCAACCATGACTTGAGACGCCCAAGGAGTGAAGAATGTTTTAAATGACTTTTGGTTTCCTAAAGACAAACCAACTCTAGTCTCGTAAGATTCTTGGAATAACTTTGCAACCCTTTTTTGTAATTCTTCAAATGACTCTAGACGAATACCAAAAGGTGTTTCAACAATGGTCGACTCAATAACACACTTTTTGATATCTGGTCCGGGTAACTCTTTCTTAGGTGATGGGTGTACAACTAATGGTTTGATTAATTCTTCCTCAGGTGAAGTGTGCACAACTAATGGATGTAGTTTTCTTTTCAATTTTTCTCGTTGTGAGATACTTCCCTCAATGGATGGTTTTGTTTTGTTTTTTGATTTTTTGGGTTGTGAACTATTTCCTTTCTCCCATTTAAAAAATCTACCTCGACTATCCCTACTATGACTCATACACTTATATGACGTATAACAACACAAATTAGGTGTATTAACCTTGACAAGGTCAGCAATTGTGTAGGATTTCCTCTTAACGTACTGGTCCTAATGCAACTTACAATGGTTTTAGACCTTTAATACCTTTCCTTGGAAACAACGCCAAAATGATTAGATTAAACTATGGGTGAACTTTAGGGGAAAACTATCCTTGTAATTCTATCTTATTGAAAAGTGTGCTTAAATCAATCCTTGGGAACTTTAAGTAGGTTTCCTCAGTTTATTCCTCAATTGTCAATCTGGGGGTCATGAACTTATGAAAGATATTGGGGTTGTTTGCCTAAGGGTTGAACTTAGCAAGCTAAGTGTGGATGGATGCAACTGCGTGTAATATGTTTTTACATAAAAATATGGTTTTCATACTTCATGTCAACTGTGTAACAAGAACCTATGCCAAGAACAGTTTGTAACAAAAGAAAATTACAATCAAACAGTAAAAAAAAACTAATAATTCTCACTAAAACTAAACTATCAGAAGGCAAAAAATCCTGGAATTAAAATTCAAAGTGCTAAATCCAATCCACGTGTATTAATAAGCACCTCGATTAACACTGTCTGAAATAATCTTCTAAATTAAGTTCACACGAGACAGTAAATACATTGATTAAATTTGATTGAAAAGTAATATACCAAACTGAATGCACCTGTAGCAACAAACACTCTGATTAATAATACATAAAATAATAACTAAAAACATATTGAAGGATTTCAAATTAACACAATAATTAAAGATTTAAAATAGATTTAAAACTAAAGAATTTTGTTACCACACAACACAATAACTCTATAGCAAGTGACCAGGCAATCGAGGAAGTGGGCCCTACCTTCTCCAATTATCTAGTGATGAAAATAAAGCTTATTCCATGCTACTCAGTATTCATGCAAATGATATTTCAAATCCCAATCTCTTTGAATCAAAATAACACTTATAGATATATATTATCGATTATCAATTCAAGTCTTGCATACATATTTATAGAGATTATATGTTGCTAAGTCTATATACTGATTAAAAAAGCATATGATTGTTTAGGTTATTGTGGCCTATGGCCAACAACCTTAAAAGTTACTTAGAAATAGATTACAAACTTTTAACATCATTCCAAAACAAACTAATTTAGGTCGAACTTAATCAAAAGCAACACATGACTCATAAACAATTTTGTCTTCATTCCACTGATGCTCCTCTTGCTTCCACGCACCATCCACCTAATTATCCCCTGTTTATCATAATCATGAAGATAATTAGTAAATAATTAAAGGTTTTGATATATTCACAAGATTTTAGCATTTCTTTGCATTTTACTAAATATCCTTACTTCATTAACAAATAGTGACAGGAACAGCAAGGGATTCTATAGGAATGAAAGGGTAAAGGGTAAATAAAAGGTAAAAATAAGGACACATTTCACCCTCATCACAAAACATGGGTCTTTGTAATGACAAAGATTGATGGTTACATTTTGCATGGCATAAATTCAAATTTTCAATAATTTTATAAGGAGCTTGTTACTCATAAAAGGAATGGGGGGATAAGGTAAGCAGGGGTCCTTGAGGAGGAAGGCTGAGGTTTTCAGATTTGGAGGACAAAGGAACCTCTACTGTAAAATGATGCTAGTTTATGAGATTAATAGCAATCCACCTTATATATGGAAAGGGAATTCTACAACAAGGTCGACAACAGTACAATGATCATATTTGGTCTAAGTCAATTTGAAGCAATTAGCACAATAGTGTTGGAATGATCATGTGTAGCCGAATATTGCTTAAAAGGAACCTGCAAGCCAGCCATTAGGATTCTCTTTTCTTCATCTGGTTATACATCTTCATTCGGGGGGGTATCAGGAAAAAGGAAGACGATGTTGCATCTTTGTAACACTGAGCTCTCTTCTTCTATAGGATGCACTTTGCCATTGTGAAGGGAGAAAAGGAGAAAAATAAATAATCTTGTACAAATAACACAATAAAGAAATGTTATCATGGTGCGCCAAAATGAGGATTTGGCCATTATATTTGAATCTACCTAATCAAGATTACTGCAAGTACACAGTTTATTTAGAGGATAGCATCACTGCTTGCTGTCTAATTGGCTTTGGAATTCTTCTACAAACCTCTTGTGTTAATGTAGAAGAGATTATTTCATTGATTTAGCCATTTTATTGTGATCATAGGGTTTGATAATGCCTATTTCTTCAATGATTAACCACAATGTTGATGTTATAGATAGACATTTAAAATTACTATATAAAAACCTTGGCTCATTGTTATGTATAGTACCAATGGTGTGTCCTTCCATACCACATTTTAACTCACAAAATGATTGAGAATGGAGGCTACTCATTCTTTTCTTGCATAAAGAAAATCATCCAGAAGGAGCTCATCGACAGATTTAGGGATGAGCCCAGGACTCCTTGAGGTAATATTACTTTCTTTTTCCAAGTACATTGTCGTCTAAATATGTGATTCTACACTCTTAGAAGGAGGAGTTTGAGACTGTTCTATTTAATGAGGTAACTAGATTTTTCTTCTACTTTTGAAGATTGGTGGATTCTTCGATATAATATATAACTTATCGAAAATTCATAAATTAATCTTCAATAGTTAGAACTCAAAACTATGTTGTAAATAAATGTTGTCTTTTCACTCAAATAAAACTCATTTCTCTAGGCTTTTTATTTCTAGTGAAACTCAAATAAGAATGTATTAGAATCCTCAATGGAAAGACCATGAAAAACTGGTAAAATAAAATGGGGAATATTTTTCATTGGAGAATCCTCTTCAAGATGTGCAATTGGAAATTCAAAAGTGGTCGGGTTGTTGTGGGCTAATTCTCTTGTATCATTTTTGTTATTGTTGTTGTTGTTGTTATTGAGATCAACGATGACTTGAGATTCCCAAGGAGTGAAGAATGTTTTAAATGACTTTTGGTTTCCTAAATACAAACCAACTCTAGTCTCGTAAGATTTTTGGAATAACTTTGCAGCCCTTTTTTGTAATTCTTCAGATGACTCGAGACAAATACCAGAAGGTGTTTCAACAATGGTCGACTCAATAACACACTTTTTGATATCTGGTCCAGGTAACTCTTTCTAAGGTGATGGGTGTACAACTAATGGTTTGATTAATTCTTCCTCAGGTGAAGTGTGCACAACTAATGGTTGTAATTTAATTTTCAATTTTTCCTGTTGTGAGATACTTCCCTCAATGGATGGTTTTCTTTTTTTTTTCAATTTTTCGGGTTGTGAACTATTTCCTTTCTCCCATTTAAAAAATCTACCTTGACTATCCCTACTATGACTCATGCATTTATATGATGTATAACAACACAAATTAGGTGTATTAACCTTGACAAGGTCAACAATTGTGTAGGATTTCCTCTTAACGTACTGGTCCTAACACAACTGACTATGGTTTCAAACCTTTAATACCTTTCTGCGACAACAACACTAAAATGATGGGATTAAACTGTGGGTGAAATTTAGGGGAAACTATCCTTGTAATTTTATCTTATTGGAAAGTGTGCTTAATTCAATCCTTGGAAACTTTATGGAGGTTTCCTCAATTTATTCCTTAATTGTCAATCCGGGGGTCATGAACTTATGAAAGATATTGGGGCTGTTTGCCTAAGGGTTGAACTTAGTGAGCTAAGTGTTGATGGATGCAACTATGCGTAACATGTTTTTACATAAAAATATGGTTTTCAGACTTCATGTCAACTGTGTAACAAGAACCTATGCCAAGAATAGTTTGTAACAAAAGCAAATTACAATCAAACAGTAAAACAAAACTAACAATTCTCACTAAAACTAAACTATCAGAAGGCAAAAAATACTGGAATTGAAATTAAAAGTGCTAAATCCAGTCCATGTGTATTAATAAGCACCTCAATTAACACTGTCTGAAATAATATTCTAAATTAAGTTCACATGAGACAGTAAATACATTGATTAAATTTGATTGAAAAGTAATATACCAAACTGAATGCACCTGTAGCAACAAACACTCTGATTAATAATACATAAACTAATAACTAAAAACATATTGAACGATTTCAAATTAACACAATAATTAAAGATTGAAAACATATTTAAAACTAAAGAATTTTGTTACCACACAACACACTAACTCTACAACAAGTCACTAGGCAATCGAGGAAGTGGGCCCTGCCTTCTCCAATTATCTAGTGATGAAATGAAAGCTTATTCCATGCTACTCAGCATTCATGCAAATGATATTTCAAATCCCAATCTCTTTGAATCAAAATAACACTTATAGATATATATTATCGATTATCAATTAAAGTCTTGACATACATATTTATAGAGATTATATGTCGCTAATTCTATCTATTGATTAAAAAAACATATGATTGTTTAGGTTATTGTGGCCTATGGCCAACAACCTTCAAAGTTACTTAGAAATAGATTACAAACTTTAACATTATTCCAAAACAAACTAACAACTTAGGCCAAACTTAATCAAAAGCGACACATGGCTCATAAACAATTTTGTCTTCATTCCACTAATGCTCCTCTTGCTTCCACGCACCATCCACCTAATTATCCCATGTTTATCATAATCATGAAGATAATTAGTAAATAATATATCCACAAGTTTTTAGCATTTCTTTGCATTTTACTAAATATCCTTACTTCATTAACAAATAGTGACAAAACAACAAGAGATTCTATAGGAATGAAAGGGTAAAGGGTAAATAAAAGGTAAAAATAAGGACACATTTCACCCTCATCACAAAACATGGGTCTTTGTAATGACAAAGATCAATGGTTACATTTTGCATGGCATAAATTCAAATTTTCAATAATTTTATAAGGGGCTTGTTACTCATAAAAGGAAGGGGGAGATAGAGTAAGCGGGGGGTCCTTGAGGAGGAAGGCTGAGGTTTTCAGATTTGGAGGACAAAGGAACCTCTGCAGTAAAATGATGCTAGTTTCTAAGATTAATAGCAATCCACCTTATATATGGAAAGGGAATTCTACAACAAGGTCGACAACAGTACAATGATCATATTTGGTCCAAGTCAATTTGAAGCAATTAGCACAATAGTGTTGGAATGATCATGTGTAGTCGAATATTGCTTAAAGGGAACCTGCAAGCCACCCATTAGGATTCTCTTTTCTTCATCTGGTCATACATCTTCATTAGGGGGGGTATTAGGAAAAAGGAAGATGATGTTGCATCTTTGTAACACTGAGCTCTCTTCTTCTATAGGATGCACTTTGCCATTGTGAAGGGAGGAAAGGAGAAAAATAAATAATCTTCTACAAATAACATGATAAAGAAATGTTATCTTGGTGTGCAAAAATGAGGATTTGGCCATTATATTTGAATCTACCTAATCAAGATTACTGCAAGTACACAGTTTATTTAGAGGATAGCATCACTGCTTGCTCTCTAATTGCCTTTGGAATTCTTCTACAAACCTCTTGTGTTAATGTTGAAGAGATTATTTCATTGATTTAGCCATTTTATTGTGATCATAGGGTTTGATAATGCCTATTTCTTCAATGATTAACCACAATGTTGCTGTTATAGATGGACATTTAAAATTAGTATATAAAAACATTGGCTCATTGTTATGTATAGTACCAATGGTGTGTCCTTCCATACCACATTTTAACTCACAAAATGATTGAGAATGGAGGCTACTCATTCTTTTCTTGCATAAAGAAAATCATCCAGAAGGAGCTCATCGACAGATTTAGGGATGAGCCCAGGACTCCTTGAGGTAATATTACTTTCTTTTTCCAAGTACATTGTCGTCTAAATATGTGATTCTACACTCTTAGAAGGAGGAGTTTGAGACTGTTCTATTTAATGAGGTAACTAGATTTTTCTTCTACTTTTGAAGATTGGTGGATTCTTCGATATAATATATAACTTATCGAAAATTCATAAATTAATCTTCAATAGTTAGAACTCAAAACTATGTTGTAAATAAATGTTGTCTTTTTCACTCAAATAAAAGCTCATTTTCTCTCGACTTTTGTTTCTAAGTGAAACTCAAATAAGAACGTATTAAAATCCTCAACAAAAAGACCATGAAAAACTGGTAAAATAGAATGGAGAATATTTTTCATTGGAGAATCCTCTTCAAGATGCACAATTGGAAATTCAAAAGTGACCGGGTTGTTGTGGGCTAATTCTCTTGTATCATTTTTGTTATTGTTGTTGTTGTTGTTGTTGAGATCAACCATGACTTGAGACGCCCAAGGAGTGAAGAATGTTTTAAATGACTTTTGGTTTCCTAAAGACAAACCAACTCTAGTCTCGTAAGATTCTTGGAATAACTTTGCAACCCTTTTTTGTAATTCTTCAAATGACTCTAGACGAATACCAAAAGGTGTTTCAACAATGGTAGACTCAATAACACACTTTTTGATATTTGGTTTGGGTAACTCTTTCTTAGGTGTTGTGTGCACAACTAATGGTTGTAATTTATTTTTCAATTTTTCTCATTGTGAGCTACTTCCCTCAATGGATGGTTTTGATTTATTTTTCAATTTTTCAAGTTGTGAACTACTTCATTTCTCCTTTTTTTAAAAATCTCCCTCTATCTCTACTATGATTCATGCACCTATATGACTTATAACAACACAAATCAAGAGTACTAACCTTGACAAGGTTGACAATTGTGTAGGTTTTCCTCTTGATGTACTGGTCCTAACTTAACTTACTATGGTTTCAGGTCTTTAATACCTTTCCTTGACAACGAAGCCAAAATGATTGGATTAAACTGTGGATGGATTTTAGG
>VDFB02352787.1:0-23571 GCA_007258455.2 Sequoia sempervirens
GATTCCATCCCTAAATCATTCAGGATTGCGTTTCCATGCACTAACAACATGGCGGAATATGAAGCTTTAGTGACAGGTTTACGCATGGCAGTCAAGTGGAAAATCAAGAACCTACAAGTATATGGTGATTCTCAACTTGTAATAAGACAGGTAAATGATGAGTATGAAACTAAGGATGAAAAGCTTGCTCCGTACAAGCGCATGGCTGATAGTTTTAAAGAGTACTTTGACAAAGTCAAGTTTCATCAGATACCTCATGTTTTAAACAAAGCAGCAGACGCTATGGCTACAATTGCCTCACTACTTGACATTCCTAACAATGTGCCTAAGTTTGAGTTCTTGGTCGAACAGCTTTTGGTCCTTGCCTATGATATCCCGTAGACTCAAAATGGTGTGTGGACATTGCTGGTCCCTGGATTCCCCATGGTACAAAGAAATCTATGATTACCTTTCATGCCGGTTATCCCTATTGGGCCTCCTAATAACCAACGTGGAAGACATTCCTTCTTCGCAACAATATTTTCATCAGCTTCTGAGACACCCTATATAGACGCTTTAGATAATAATTCCTACCGAGATGTCTTGATTCTATTGAAGCACAAGCAACCTTGCGTGGGGTGCATGAGGGTATATGTGGTTCCCATTCTAGCGGTCCTACCTTAGCTAAAAAGATTATGAGACTGGGTTATTATTGGCCTACTATGGAAAAAGACTCATATGTCTTTGTAACAAAATGTCGCCAATGCCAAGTTCATGGAGATTTGATACATGCCCTAGCACAGGAGCTCCATCCTATCACGTCACCATGGCCTTTGCCTAATGGGGACTCGACCTCATAGGTAAGATCCACCCCACCTCATCTAATGGACACAAGTTCATTATCACTTCCACTGAGTACTTTACGAAGTGGATTGAAGCCATTCCTATGACATACATTACCGGCACACAGATTTCTAGATTTATCTTAAACTATATCATCTGTCGGTATGGTGTCCCTCAATCTATAATCACTGATAATGGCCGCCCATTTAAGAACCAAGAAGTCCGTCACTTGTGTGATCAATTTCATATTCAACATCACTTCTCTACTCCATACTACCCACAAGGTAACGGCCAAGCAGAGGCGTCTAACAAGACCATCATTAGAATCCTCAAGAAGACTGTCAATGATGCTGGTCGTGACTGGCATTTACAGCTTAACCCTGCCTTATGGGCTTATCGTACAAGTATCTGTACTCCCACTGGTGCTACCCCATACTCACTTGTCTTTGGATCTGAAGCCATTTTGCGTGTTGAGGTCGAGATTCCATCCCTAAGGGTATCACTGAAGGGCCACATTGACGATGAAGAGTATCGAGTGTCGAGACTCCATGAGTTAGAATTCCTGGACGAGCGTAGACAGAAGGCACTGGACCATCTCCAAGCATATCAGAACCGTCTTCGTCGTAGCTATAACAGGAGGGTTTTAAACAGAAATTTTGACATTGGTGACCTGGTTTTAATGGAGAATCCAAAGAATCAAGCAGAAAGAGACAAACCAGGAAAGTTTGAACCTAATTGGTTGGGACCTTGTGTTGTTACAGAAGCTTTTGGATCAGGAGCGTATCAACTCTCTACTCCTGAAGGTGAACCATTGTCCTCACCAATCAATAGTATGCATCTGAAAAATTTCTACGCATAGCTACTGGGAGCCTTTGTCTTATTTAGCAAAAATACAAAAAAATTAGAAAATAAAAAAATTGTTATCAAGGGGAAAACCTGGTAAACAGGCGTCTTGGTAACACCAAAAAAATTAGTTAATATGGAAAATAGTAAAGATAAATCAATCGTCCAATGGTGAAAACCACTTCGGTGGCGCTTTGGATAGGTACCATGGTGAAAACCTGGCAAACAGGCGCCATGTGTACTCAACCCTGCTCCTTTGTCTACTATTATTCTAATCTATCTTGTACATAGTCCACTTCCCTGTACAAATCCCACATTCATGTACATAGTCCACTATCCTATATATATCTTTTACCTTTTATGTCCATCACTTGTATATATTTGTCCTAATAAGTGGTAGTCTTTTCCATAGCTTGGAACGATTGACATCGAGAGCATTTCATATCCGCCACCTTACCCTATTCATAGTCAGTTGGTCTTATACTCGACTGGGGGCAGACACTTGACCTGCGTCACATTGGTTCTTACATTTGGCTGTGTTGAAGACGTAAAACCATAAGAAAATCCAAAAACATCGCAAAATGACCTGAGAAAACACAAAAACATCAAAAAACTTCAAAAATCCAAAAACAGAGTCAGAGTCCATCGCACTTGTCAGTCTTTGTCTTTTGTCGAACTACGTTGCCTCTGCGACTGGACGTAGGCAAGGCCATCTGCCGATGTGCCCCCAAGGCATTAGGTCAGTCCGTTTAGGTTTGTCTGTACAAATTCATGAGTCAATCCATCTGTCTGTATAACAAGGTCATTGGTAGTGTCGAACTATGAGGTCTTTGCGTGTACAACGTAGGCAAGGCACATCACATGATGAGCCCCCGAGGCCACACTAGGTCAGTCCATTAGGGTTCGTCGCTTTCACTTTCACACACATCTTTTGTTTGTAGTCAGTCTTGTCGGTCAAGTCAAGTCGAACTACGAGGTCTCTGCATGTACAACGTAGGCAAGGCACATCACATGATGAGCCCCCGAGGCCACACTAGGTCAGTCCTTTAGGGTTTTGTCGTCACACACAGTCAATTGTCTGTATATCATATCAAGTCATGCATCAATCTGGTGAACAAGTCCGCAATGTCTCTGAGTCATATCAAACAACTTGCCAAACAAAACAATTCAAACAGATCAACCGTCTGCTACAAGATGTGTCCTTCTTGGAAACAGATGTTATCAAAACAATCAACCTATGTCTTATTCAGGATGTGTCCTTCCTGCATAATCGACAAGGTTAAAACAATCAAACATAGCCTTACACAGGTTATCACATCAACGGCATTTGACTCAACGTCTTATACGATACATGTCTTTCTGAAACCAGGCTTTGTCGTTCCTTATACAGATAGTCATAACATCGAAACCAGACTCACAGTCTTATCCAGTATGTGTATCTCTTGCAATCAGGCTCTATCAATCAAACAAATCAAACAAACAAATCATGTTTTTGGCAAATATTTTCATTGGCTTATTGACTATATGGCTTATTTATCTTATCATTTATCTTGAATTGATGACTAGGATTCATGTTACTAGCTTTCTCAATGATGTCCCATGAAGGATTTAGAGAAGCAACGACGTATCAGAATTCTATTTTCTTTGACTGCTGTTTGTCGACTGTCTTTTCAATTTGATTTTGAGTCATGTTACTAGTTTCCTCAAGGATGTCCCATGAAGGATTTAGAGGAGCAATGACATCTCATGACCTGTCTTTTCTTTTGTTTGCTGTCTGTGGTTTGTCTCGACAAAAAGACTGGGGCAACTTGTGTCCTTAGTATGAGTTAGTGACAATCCTTGTCTGCGACTGTCTGTTTTTAGCAAGTGGATGACCTTGCACACCTTGATCTATGTCATATCACAGTGTTTTTCTCCATTTGTATTAGTCCTGCCCAATGATGATAAAGTGCAATACCTTTTGTGATACGGTAAAATATCGAAGATTCCTAACACTAACATTTATCTTTTGTCTTTTCATTCTTTGTCGATCTTCCATTCCGCATTAACAATTCTTCTTTCTTGCATTATGACGGAGTCCTGTGACACGAAATGGTATACATCATCCTGCATCAACATACATGTTAGAAACATACATATATATATAGGCATATGTCACATTTAGCTCATCATGGCATAATAGAAAATAATCATCATTTAACATTGCATATCATAAGTAATAAACTGTAAATACATACATCGCATGTCATTACATATATTACATCACATACCATCTCATCATCATATAGAATCATATGTCACATAGAATCAAATTTATCGCATTAGTTGCATAAACAACATAAAGTACATACAACCATCCATCACATAGGCATATCATATAGACATCACATGTATAAATCAAGACTGCATAATCAATAAATAGACAATGCATGTCATAAGAATCGCCGCCAAAATCATATATACATATCGCTCATATGTGTCACATCACAATGTCATAATGTATCATAAATACATGGAAGCCCGCAGGCTATCGGATCAAAATACAATGTCTCAAATGGACCTCAAAACTGTATCTCTATCCTGAATTACCACTGCCATCATGTCGGGAGTGTGTAGGGGACTGATGCTGGGAACCTGCTGATCTCGGAGCTGTGGGGGGTCTGTCATATGGCCCTACTCTGCATGGCTGATCCACTCCCTCTGTGCTCACTATCCGTGTGTGGGTCCTGGTCTGAGACCTACTACTCTGTGCCACTAAAAAGCTAGGAGCCCGTCTCTCTAAGGGAACCTTTGCCTCATATAGGTCTCGGTAATATCTCTCCCTCTCGCCGACTCTGACCAACTCTCTGGCAAATGCTGCTGATGGTCCTATACGTCCCCGAAGCTTTAGACCTCGCCACCACAAGAAGCATACCGATCCTTTCCAATTTGCCGACTTTCCACTTTGTACCTTTCGCGACACTTTATCCGCTTCCGCGTAACCCGTCAATACCGCGCTTCGCTTCGCCTTTATCCTCTGGACCTCACTTTATCCTCTTCCGTCGACCCTCTGTGATTCATCCCTTGATCTTCGACCATCCTTCCCTTTTCATCATCCTCCCCGGTGACCTTAATCCATGGTGACGCATCATTTCTCCTCCGACGGCCTTTATTAACTCTCGCACTCGCCATTGATGTCGATAAAATTGATAATCGGCTTACGAGCAGCCTTTTCCATACGGCTATCGGAGATCCTTCTTCTTTGATTGTGATAGCAGCCTTTCATCCTCGCTAATTATGTTTTCCTTTCTTCTGCTTTCCGCTGCCACTTTTCGCGATTATCCTTTATCATTTCAGCCTTTCGACGACTTTGCTCTGTTTCGCTTGACTCCGGACCTGGCTACGATTGTGTTGATGTTCGATCTCGCTGCGCCATTGTGGTAAGTGGTTTTACCATCGGGATTGGCTGGTTGCCCTCGATCTTGGTCTTACCTTCATTCTATATTTCGTTTCGAATCGACAATATCCGCCCGCAGTTGGGCAACTGGAATCTCTGGCCCCCATAACAGGACCTCTCGTGAGGACCGAGCAAACTCTGCTCTCCCTCGAGGTACATCCTGTACCTCTCCAAACTGCCTCAGGACCCGGTCCGGCAACTGTCGCTCTATGATGTGCATATAGGACACTGTCCGTCCCACCAAATACTGTGTCTGTCGACAATATGGCAAATGCTCGCCCTCATCTGACCACACCTCGTAGTCTCGGTATGGTCTCCATGTAAACTCCTGCATCCGGTCTATAGCATGTCTATAGTAGCCCGTGTCTCCAATGTGGTGCTGAGTGGTAGCTCCCGCATACTGAAAGGCGTAGGGCGCTCCCTGAGCTAGATCTACTGTCACTGGTGGTCTAAAGATAGCGATGTGCTCCCATGCCCATACCATCAGCAGTGTGGTACCGCAGCTCATCGACTGTGCCTCTCTATAGGCAATATCATGAAGATGGAAGTATAGCATCCCCAGCACACACGAACCCCAAGCATATACAACTCGGTGCTCTAGCATGCCTACTAGCATCTCACCCCATCCCACAGGAAATCCATGACCTCGGCGGTCAGGCAGTACAATCCCACCTCTCAGTGTCGCCACTAGACAGTCTAACTGTCTATACCTCTGGGCTAACACCCGCCATCTGATCTCATAATCATCTACCCCTAGCTGTCTAACGTCAGCGTGGGGGTAGTATCTGCACATCTCCGCTATACCCCTCTGGGTATCATAGACTACCCGTGTGCCTCTAATGGGCAATCTCAAAATCCTATATACGTCCTCCAAGGTCACTGTAGCCTCTCCAGTTGGAAGATGGAAGGAAGACGTCTCTGAGTGCCACCGCTCGCAAAGTGCTGTCAGTAAACCCCGATTTGCCCTAATCTGGGGCATATCGGTCACGTGCAACAAACCTAAATGCCATAAATTCCGTCGCTCGGCCGGCCATAAGCTGTCTCTGAATCGAAACGTCGTGGGTCTCGACTCACGTGTGTAGATAGGGTCAAGAACAACCTGCAAAAACATGCCTCATGTCAGCCTGAATCATCTACCCTAGTGAAAAATGAGTGTTTTGGCATAAAATGCAAATGCATCGTTATTTTGCAAATGTGTCATTTTTTAAACACATGCGTCGCTTTTATACAAATGCGGTCCACAAATTACAAGTGCGTCATTATTAATCAAATGCGGTTAATTATTATCAAATGCGTGCTATAAATAACATCTGCGGTGCACAATGACAATTGCGTGTCTAAGTATTCTAATGCGTTGCTAAACATGCAAATGCGTTGCCAAATCTCAAATGCGTTTCAACATAAACAAATGCGTATCATAAAATACACATGCGTAGCTAAATTTCAAATGCGTATCACAATAAACAAATGCGTCACACAAAAAACACATGCGGTGATTTTTTTAACTAAGCCTAACCGGTCAGCGTTAAAATGCAAATGCGGCTTTTCGCATGCAGATGCGTTGTTCGCGCATACAGATGCATCACAAATTAAAATGACACGCATAACAAAAAATGCAATAAATGTCTAAAAATACGCGCAAATTAAAAATTTTCAAAAGGCAAGTTTTAGGTCCATACCGGGGGGTCCGCGCCGGCTGGTCTCTGGAACGTCCTGATCCTGTAGGCACGATGATGGGTCGCTGGAACTGGAGACATCCTCGCTGAAAGTCAGAGCAAACTTTTCAAATCTCTAAGCTGAGTGGGTGCAAATGAATAGTTTTTCACCCCAATTCCAATATATACCTAGACTTAGGTGGCATTTCCTTCCTTCTGGCCATGCAAACTTCCATTTTCTATCATCCCGTACCCGTCCCTCCCGTTTTTGAACCCAATTCCATCAACTGCATTGCATTTCTGCCTATCTACTGGGCTAATTGGGCGCATTTCCAAATTTTTTTGAACATTTCAAAAATTTGTCAATTTTCCCGAGGGGGCATACCTTCACCTGTTCTAATCCGGAGCTTGACTGGGGCATATTTTCATTGATTTTCTTTGACACAATGCCTAAATGACATTGTATCAAAGAGGGGCAAATGTAGACACCGAAATCTGGTTATTAGCCTGCGACTTCTATATTCTTCATATTTCATATTCTTCAGGGTCTATATTCTTCATATTTCATATTCTTCAGGGTCATTGATTAAATAATCTTAATTATTTAATTAATTCACATTGTTTTAATTCTTCTATTGATTAAATAATACACTATTTAATTTACCCGACCTTAACATTAATTTATCTCGACAATTAAATAAACTGCTACTAATTATTCTACTACCAACCTTTATTCCTGGGCCAAATTAAATAAATCATTATTAATTTATTCTTTATCATATTTCAACTATAATTAAATAAAGTCATTATTTATTTAATTATTCATTTAAATCCCTTCATTTAATTAAATAAATCTTATTTATTTAATTATCCTTCGAATATCGAGTTTTGAATTAAATGAATTATTTAATTCATTAATTCTATTTTAACACATTCCTCTATATTTTAGATAATTATGGGAGTTATCTAAGTATTCACTTTTACTCGACTCGACATCTAATTTAATCGTTCAGTCAACTATTGATTTAATGTCTGAGTGGCGTCTTCGAGTTATCTCTTCGTCTAATCATGCAATCGTCCACTTCTAACTCAATTGCGTGTACATGTGTATTAATTAAATATTCTTATTTAATTAATTAAGTGTTGTGTGTGCGTTCGAACAGAGAGTTGCTTTAATCGATCTTTATCTTTGTCATGCAAAGATATTTCTTATGTTTTCGAATGCCGAACTGAAGATTAAATCATTTATTTAATCTTTAATTCTATTTTTGATTCGAATCACTCATGTCAATTCTATCAGTTATATGAATGCATGACTAATCAGTCAATCTCAATCGTCCGTTAATCTTTCAATCTTGGCCTGTCATTCGAATAATCAATTTTCTATAAATTGATTTGTCATTCTTCATTCCAATCTCTCTCGCGAATTTGATAACTTTGGAGAGCACTTTTGTCTTGAATCTTCGATATTTTGCTAATCACTACCTTAGGCTATATTTGCACGAATTACTTGAAAATCTGAGGGCAATTATACCATACAAGCAAAATGGAAAAGGGCAATCGAGATAATTCATGGAAATACGTTTGAAGATTGGTGAGATCATTCTAGTTTTAATTACGTTTTTACTTTCCCATGTTCTTTGTTGCTTAACGTATGAATTTGCATGTTAGATTTAGTATTGTATGCATGTGTGCTTTTAAACCTACTAATATTCTTGTTGTCTATTGTGCAAAAGGCTTGTTTCATTTTCAGACGTTACACTTAGATCTCCCCGAATATTTTGATCTTAACTTCTTGTCATTTTTATTGCCTTTCTCTTTAGGGCTACCACAAATAGCAAGGGCTTCCTTGGCCATCTCAGAAGATTTCCTCTGCATCTCTTCAGACAATAGCAATGGAACCACATCATCCATTTTGAAACTGGTGGTGGTACTTCCAATAGCCATAATCAAGTGATCCCATGATTCTGGAAAAGAACATACTAGAAGCATGCAACGATCCTCATCTTCAATCTTGTCACCAATAGAACCCAACTGAGCAATCAACATGTTAAATACATTCAGGTGATCTACAATGAACTCTCCATCTTCCATCTTCAGAGAATACAATTTATTTCGTAGGAATAACTTGTTTACTAGGGATTTATCCTGATAAACATCTTCAAGCTTCTTCCAAAGAGATTTTGCAATCTTCTCTTCATGGACATTCAGGAGCATTGAATTGGCCAAACAAATTCTAACCAAACCCTTGGCCTTTTGATCCTTTAGATCCCACTCTTCCTATATTGGTTAGTTTTGTTTTTGATATTACATACCACATATGTATATCCATGAGCATATCCTCCATCTTCAACTTACATAACTCAAAGTTGTTGCCATTAAACTTATCCATCTCAATTCTACTAGATGTTTCTGTCATTTTTTTTTTTGCAACAAGATTTTGAAATACTTTGGCAAAGACTCCCACTCAAACAAAATTCAATACAAAAAACCCACTACCCAACAATGGGACCAAAAATAGATAGGATTTGATACCAACTAAAAGGAAGCAAAGGTGTGGAACAACACTTCCAACACTAATCTATGTGGAAGAGATAGTGCAGATTCATATTAATCTTTAAACTTTTACAATGAAAGAAACACATTCACATACACACATAAAAGAACAGTACCATAATACACATATTTACATGGGGAAAACCTTTCCAGGTAAAACAAACCCCATAGACCAAAAACACAGTACTTTGTATTATTAGTAACAAACAATTACAATAAAATATCAACACTAAGCTTCTCCGAGTGTTCACCAATCTTCAACAAAAGGCATAATGGTGTCTCAAGAAATTCTCAACTCTTTTATGCTCAACACACTAAGGCATAGGATGTATATCATTAGCATCTTGATCAGAGATAAATTTTAACATGCAATATTCAAAGCAAACTCAAAGTGTAAAGCTAAGTTAAAACCAATGCATATAAGTGTTGGTAGGACAATTTACTTCATACAAACCAAAACAACACAAGAACTAGTAGAGATATAACAACCACCACTCAAGTAGCAAGTCTATATGAAAATAATTGTGTTGTAACATGGACTCTATTAATTATTGATGGTAGTTACAAACAATGCAACCACCTCATCAACTAGTCTCTTGAGCACTTCTAGGGAGAGTTTTGATGAAGTGCTCAAGCTATTCATATAGACGATGATGAAATTTAATGAAGTGCTCGAGAGACTAGAGCTTGGGGCGAAGGGTCTAGTTCGATTGACTAAAACATGGTACCAAAAGGCATGTACACGTGAATTTTTTTTACCAAGCACACTATAGTTTATAAGGAGGGTTGTAGTCTAAAAAAAAAAAAAAAAAAAATTTATCATACAAAAATACTTATAATATTAATGTCTATCATTTTATAGTATTTATTATAGAAATGCATATTAATATAGAATATTTTCAAAAATATAAATATAAATATTTTTAATTTTTTATAATATTTATAACAATATTAATTTGAATATTCTTCCAATAATCAATTTAGAAATGTAATTTTCATTGTAATACTAAACTTAAGATTTCTTTTTGATATGTAAATCTTAAAGTTATTATTTTTATGTATACATCTTATTACTACTCTAAATTTACAGTTAGAGAGATTAAGAAAGTTATTGGACTATCATTTGTAAGTAATATTTTAATTTCTCACATTACTAAATAATTTTTCTATTTCATTTGATTTTAAAAGAATACTATTTAAAAAACTAAAAAACTTCATTATAATATTTACTACAAATAAAAAATTTATATTTCAATTTGTGCTTGTTAAAGTAATTAAAAAAGTATATATATTTTAAGATTTCTCACTATTTCTATTATTGAAATCTAAAATCATCAATAGAAAATCCTATTTTAACTTAGAGATGGACTCCTTTATGCTTTTAGGAGGAAATTTCCTATTTCATGCTAATTACAATTGGTGACCACATATATATCAAAGAATTTTTCAATTTTAGAATCAAAGCTTCATTTACCCACTATCAACATTTATATTCCCAATGTTTTATTATGCAATAGAAGCCTTGGAATTTTTCTTTTACATGGTTGAACTTCTACTCACACTCTATATCTATGCAATCTTATGTAGAAGGATATACATGAAACTTTCTCTTTCAGGACATAATTAATCATGGCTTCAAAGGCTTGATTTTATAAAAGGTTCAATAGTTGAGACTTAGAGCTAGATACCAACATAATAGAGGTTGTTCCTATGTCTATACATTACAAATTTCTAAGTTACCTGATGAACATACTTATCAAATTTTTTCTATGATATATAGCTTGTTATCTTTGATCTTGTGCCTAAATTTTAAAGGGGTTGACCTAGGAGAATATCTTCTCTTCCAAAAAAATGACAAGGTATTTCTAAATACCACCAATCCTAGATATCAAAAAGAGCATAGTAGAAAAATACTTTTCAAGCAAGCAACAAATCAAAGTATACATTGAGGGTTAAATCTAGATGCAAGGGATGAATCTATGATTGTAGACCTAGATCTATGGACATGATCCCAAACAAGGCACATATATAATGTAGGGTCTATTATATTTCATTGACAAAAAATATATATTTTTAGGGAAGTGGTTATGGTTATGGAATTTTCATAGGAAAAATATTTATGTGGAAACACCAAATCTCATTGACTAGGCTGATCACCTACCAAACATCTCAATAGATTACCTAAACTCTTGTTCACCACTTCAGTCTGACCATCAGTCTATGGATGGTAGTTTGAACTAAACCCCAACTATGTTCCCATTTTCTTCCACAAAGTATGCCAAAAATAACCAACAAACTTAGTGTCCCTATTTGAGATAATAATCTTTGGCAAACCATGCAACCAAACTAATTCTTTGAAAAAGAAATTAGCTATATGTGAAGCATCAATAGACTTTTGAAAAGGAATAAAATGAACCATTTTTTAAAACCTATCCACCACAGCATAAATATAATCATTATCTCTCTGTGTACATGGCAATCCCAAAACAAAATTCATGCTAATCCATTCCCATGGCCTCTCTGGTATAGGTAGTGTTTTATACAATCTTGTATTCTACCTCACTCCTTTGGCATGTTGACAAATTCTACAACCCTACACTATCCTTTTCACATCTGCACACATTCCTGGCCAATAATAATTCTCTCCTAGCTATGCCAATGTCTTATCCACTCCAAAATGTCCACTTATACCTCCACTATGCTAAGTTTCTCTCAACAAATTCTCCCTCGTGGATCCTTAAGGTATAAACAACCTCTTCCCTTTGAACAACAAGTTATCCTGAATAAAATACTCCAACCATGGAGTTTTTTCTACCCCCATCAAGTTCTTACAAGCTTCCCAAGCTTCCCTGAAATCAACATCCTTTTCATACAATTCTCCCATAGAATCAAACCCAACAACACTAACTCTCATTTCATTCAACAACAAACATCTCCTACTCAAGGCATCAACAACCCTATTTGATTTCCGACTTCTATGCTTCAAAACAAATGAATGACTTTGAAGAAACTTGACCCATTTCACATGTATTTTATTCAACTTACCTTGGCTATGGATGAACTGCAAATTCTAAGGATCGATGTACAAGAAAAACTCCTTGGGTAACAAATAATGTCTCCATCTCTTAAGCACCTATACAATTGCATAAAATTCTTGATCATACACAAAATCTTTCCTTTTAGCCTCATTGAGCTTCTCACTTAAATACGCTATTGGTCTTTCCTCTTAACTCAAAACACCTCCTATTACTATCCCACTTGCATCACAATCAACCTGAAACACCTTTCCAAAATCTAGAAGTGCTAATATAGGTTGCTCCATCACCTTTTCCTTCGAAATATTAAAACTCCTTTCTACTACTATTGTCCGCACAAATTCTCTTCTAGTACCATTCATTGTTTCTATTATTGGGGTACAAATACCATTGAAATTCCTTATGAACTTCCTATAGAAACTCTCCAATCCATGGAAACTCCTAGCTTCAAACATACTCCTTGGTGAAGGCCAATCAATGATTGCTTTCACTTTCTTTAGGTCCATTTTTAGACCACTTCTAGACACCACAAAAACCAAATACACTAGTTCTTCTTTCATAAAACTACACTTTTTCATATTAACCAACAACTTTTCTTCCCTTAATCTTTGCAAAACTAATTGAATATGTTGCAGGTGCTCTTCTTTTGTCTTACTAAACATCAAAATATCATCCAAATACACAATTACAAACTTACCAACATATGGTTTCAAAACTTCAATCATTAGCCTCATGAATGTACTTGGAGCATTTCTTAGTGTAAAAGGCATCACCAACCATTCATACAATCCATCTTTTGTCTTGAAGGCCATCTTCCACTCATCTCCTTCCCTTATCTTTATTTGATGATAACCACTCTTCAAATCATTTTTTGTGAATTATTTAGCTCCACTCAAGTAATCCATCAGATCATCCATTCTCGGCAATGGAAACCTATATTGGATCATTATCTTGTTTATAGCTCTGGATTTCATACACATACGCTATTCTCCACTTTTCTTTGGTATCAACATTGTTGGAACTGCATAAGGACTCAAACTTTATCTAATCAATTCTTTATCCAATAACTCCTACACTTGCATATTAATCTCCTCATTCTCCATAGGTGTCATCCTATGAGGTGCTTTGTTAGGAAAACTAGCCCCTGGAATCAAATCCATACAATGACCGATATCCCTCATTGGTGGAAATCCATTGGGTGACTCATCCAACAAAATATCTTCATACTTCCCAATTATTTCCTAAATTTCACTTGGTATCTCTTCTTTTGTTTCTTTGTCCCTATTTCTTGTAGGTTTGGGCATGATGGAAAAACATGCCTTCTCCTTCCTAAGATCTCTCAGAAATTGTTTCCCACTAACCAAGCATACCCTTTGTGTAATGTCACTGTCTTCTTCCTTATCCTTCAAAAGATTCAAAATATACTCTTTCCCATCCTTCTTGATGGTGTACTTATTCAATTTTCCATCATGGATAGCTTGACTATCATACTACCATGATCTTCCCAAAATAATATGCCAGGAATCCATTGGCATCATATCACACATAATTTCATCTTTATAGTTACCAATTTGAAAACTTACCAGACATTGTTCATTCACCAACAGACAATACTACTTCTGTAACCATGAAACTTTATATGGATTAGGATGTTTTATCCTCTTCATCTTCAAATTATCCACCATTTCTTTAGAGACTATGTTATCTGTACTACCACTGTCCACTATCACCTTGCAACATTTTCCATCCACCTTAACCTTGTCCTAAAAATATTTCTCTTTTGCACTGGTTTTGGTTTCTCTTTCTCAAGACTCGACAAAATTCTATGTAGCACCAATGACTCCCCATCTTTAGGATCTTCTTTGTGCCTTGTTGTACTCAAAAAATCATCTTTTGCTTGTACCACATGCACTCTGGCTTCTTTACCTTTCCCTCCATCTCTCTAGACTTGTGGAAATTCAAAAAACTTGTGTCACACTTCTCCACATTGGAAACGTGTTCCACTGAAGCCTCTTCCTTGGCCTCTTCCAAAGAATCCTCTCCCATGAGAATTTTCTCCTCTCCCTCTAAAGGAGTCTATTCCTCTATTACTTGGTGCAATTGCTTGAAATGTGCTAGCATCCTCTTGATGGCTCTGTCTGCCTCTTCCATTATTGAATTTTCCTCTTCCACGAGAGAATCTACCTCTACCCCTAGAGTTATTTTTTTGCCTCTTTGCAATCTTTTCTTCCACCTTTAGGGTATATTGATATGCCTCTTCAACATTGGTTACTCTGACCAGACTCATCTCATCCTAAATAGAATTATGCAATCCATCTATATACCTAGACACATTTTCCAAATCATCTTCCATGTGTCCTCCTCTTATGCTTAACTTATGTAGACACTGAAAATTGACCTAGGCCTGCAAGCTCCATTTCTCGCCACTTTTGTCCTAGCATAATTAAGATACTTAATTATGTCATCCGGTCCATTTTCATCTATTAATTAAATAGTTTTAATTATTTAATTAATTCATGTCTATTTATTCTATCCTGGCCGATTAAATAAACTAATTGTGTCACTAATTTCTTCCTCTTCTTCAATAGTTAAATAAATTATTATTTATTTAATTATTTGGTCATCTTTCATCTATAGTTAAATAATTACCATTAATTATTTATCTATTTATGGTCTTTTAATTCTTCCATAGTTAAATAATTATTAAAATCATTTAACTATCGGGCCTTCCTACTCTCTAATTAAATAGTTAATCTAAATTAATTTATTTAAGGTCTAATTCTATCTCTCCATTTAATTAGAATTAATTAAATGCTCCTCTCTTCATTTTTCAAATAAATAATTTGAATAAATTATTTATTTTCCACTTGTCCATTTCCTCTATTTTTCAAAATAAATAATTTGAATAAATTATTTATTTTCCTTTAACCATTTCTTTATTTTCAAATAGAATTATTTAAAATAAATTATTTATTTTCCACTTGTCCATTTCAACATTTTCGAATAAATAATTTAAAATAAATTATTTATGCACCACTTGGTCAAAGATACCCTGTCATAATCCCCTGTCATAACATTCATTTCCTGTCATAGCTTGCATGTCCCTGCATGTCCTTGCATGCCTATCCTAGCCTGCATGTCTGTCATGGCCTGCATGTCTTTGCATGTCTTCCTGTCATGATTCCTCAAAGAATAGCATATTCTTGGTGCATCAATTCTGGACCATTGATCTTGGCATCTTTTTTGAGACTTAATCTCAACCATCCATTTCGTAGCATCCCTCTCATGAATTCCCATCCATTGATCTTGGAATCTTTCTAGAAGATTAATCTCAACCGTCCATTCGAATGGTTGTCTATAAAAGCAACCTTCCTTCTCCATTTTCAGGCTAACAGCTATTCTTCTCCAACTTTCTACTTATCATTTGTAGGTATTTGCACAAGTCACACTACAAATCTGAGGGCATATTTTCAAAAGGAGAAATAGGAGAGCAAGAGAAGTGATTCAAGTTCAAGCATGGGGAGTATTTTAATTTAATGTTTTATTTTCCTTATGCTTACTTTGTTTTCTCTTGTTTGGATGTGGGTTAATAGTTTAGAGGTGTTGGTTGTCACTTTGTCTATTCTATTTGATTCTCTAACCCCATCTTACATTTTTGATTTGAACACAGGCATGAGAATCTTATAATTTCTGAGAGAAATTGGTTTGTTTTCTTGTTGTTTTCATTTATTTTGGATTATATTAGCAAGAATGCATACGAAATCCAGTCATCTTCATTTGAGCACAAAAGGAGGGACACATCAAATATTTTAAAAAAATTTCTGGGTTTTGTAGGTCTCATTTTCATCTTTCCGAAACATTAAACGGTTTGAAATTTTGTTAAGATTTGAGAAAGTTATGGTCATTTTACTGATCGTAGCTTTTTAAGATTTAGTTATTAAAATCTGAATTTTCTTTTGTTTATAATACTTTTGTTGTGTAGAATTTTGCAAAATATTTTTTGGGTTTTGAAGCTCTGTGTCTTAGCTTTCCATAGATATCTACAATTTAAAGTTTTGTTTAGTTGTGAGAAAGTTATCACTAATTTTTAGTTTGTTGTTTTCATTCAAGTTTTTTTTTTTGGTGTACTAATCTTTTGTTTGTAGTGTGTGGCTTTGGAATGGGGCTCCCAAAACTACTTCTTTTGGAGCAACAAAAAAATCGAGCTCTTAGTTTTTAGTTTTCTTTAATTCTTTTTTTTTCTTAGTTTAGTCTTTTTATTTTCTAGTTTAATTATTTACTAACTTTTAGTTTGGTTTTTAATCTTTTGTTCTAACTTAGTTTTTTTTGCAGCTTTCTCGTTGGTCCAAGACACTTATGAAACTACTAATTTGTGGTTTTGCAGCTCCGTTAGTCGAAGACTCATTTCTCAAACAAGGTGTTTGTGATTTCTAGTTTAGGAACACTTCCATTGGTGCATTAAAATGAACATGTGCTTGATTTTGTCTGACTGTGCTTGAAGGTGGTAGGTGATTATGCTCTCACCTTGTGAAAACTAGGTGATCAAAAAACCAGACCCACCTTATTTTTGTCACCCTCGACAATATTAGAATCCTCTCATGGCGGCTTTTTGGTGATCACGGGTGTAAGAGAAATGATTATTATTTCTAGAAATGGAGCGCCTTAAGGAAAAGTACTCACCTTGTAGGACTGACGACCCGATGGCTAGGCTAAAACCAAGTACTTCAGTGGGATATAAAACCAGGTGCTTGAGAAAGTTCACGTTCCAGTCGCAGTGTGTCATATGGGCCAGTAGTACTCCCACATAAACCTGACCCAGGCATAACCTCTTCAAGTTGGAGTGCCACCCTGGTGGTGATTAATCCTCTCACCCATGTGTGGCCACTTTCAGGCGGTGCCCTAACTAGACACCTTTTATTTTAGAAGCCAACCATTTTCAGCCGTTGCTTGGTATAGTGTAGGGTACAGTATCATGCCCGAAGATACTCACTACTGACTCCCTTGAGTAGAGATAGAAGTTCTTGGGAAGTGATGACCCAAGAATCTGAAGTTGGTGTGCCCGAATGATGTTAATGAGCCATGGAGGGGAGCCAGTGCCACCAAACTTCTAAGTTATCCACTCTCGAGAAGGAAAGGTGTTTGGCACCAATCCGGGGTATATCGATGGGCTATATCAAGTATACAAACCCTTGGCCTATTGGCCTATTAGGATTGTGCTTGTCTCATGTGTGTTTGCATACACCAAAACATCATGCTTGTCAAGTGTTTTCTAGATTTTCAAACAATATACAAAATATTCACAAATCTAGACACAAAACCTTAGCCAACTCAGACTTTTCAATAAAACATCAAAACAACAGTCTCAGCCTAGAAGTCTTATGTCAAAACCAAATCATGAAATTGCTCAAATCTCTCATTCCTTGTACACTTTAGCTTGCATCTTACCATAGGGTCATCTTTGCAAATATTTACCTTCATCCTTAGGTTTCACCATTTGCATTTTCAGTCATAAACTAAAAACTTAGGTCCTCATCTCATTTTGCATATTTTGGATTAGGACAACCTTACCTCACTTTTCAAAATCTTGACTTTTGAAATTAGGTTATCATTGGACTTAGACATCATTATCTCCTTTATTCATTATCTTTTTGTGAGATTCTTCCAACTCAAAAGTCTAGTTAGGAAGACTCATTTGTCATTTTTCCTTGTCATTTAGTCCTTCAAACAAGTCCTTTGATATTCCAAAATTGAGACATAGATCAAGCATAGGGTGGTTAGGAAAAATTCTTCCAAATCATTTTAGACCTTTGCATTTACATACCTTAGATATTCAAATCATTTTAGTCCTCACCTTGCATATCTTTAAAATCCAAAATATTGTCATCATAGTCCTCATTTGGCATCTAGACTTTGCATTGGTCATTTCCTTAACCAACATTTTCACATTAGTCCTCACTATCACCTTGACATTTGACATCCTTTCTTAACAATTTATCACCTTGCATTGGTCATTTTCTTTAGGAAAACATCATTATCACCTTGCATTGACATCCTCCAAAAATACGAAACAAAACAAACAAACAAAAATAGTGTCATAACTTGTCATCCTAGTCTTCATTTTCCTTTGGCATTAGTCATTTTCTCTAGACAACATTGTCATATTGCATCCCTTATTGTCAAAAAATCCAAAAAAATAGTCTTGCATTGTCATCCTTTATTCAAAAAAAAAAATCCAAAAACATTATTTCATCCTAGTTGTTATTTTGAACCTAGGCTTTTGCATTAGTTGCCTTTTTAGTTGACATAATCATCTTAGTCCTTATTTTGCACCTCATCATCCTAGTCCTAATCATCACTTTCACTTTTCAACATTACACATTTCCTTAGATACACATTATCATCTCGTTGCATTGTCATCCTTTATCACACAAAAAGACAAAAACATAGGTTAGTGTCATACTTGCATTGTTATTATCTTCATTTGAGCAATTTCCTTTGATGGTGGAGACAAGACTTCAACGAAAGAAAAAACAAATGGAAGACTTTGGACAAGACTTTGACAACCACACCAACATCAACACCAATCCCAATGACTGGATCTTTGATGACCCATTTGGCAATTTGAATGCACAATCTTCCATGAACATGTCAAATTCTTTTCAAAATCCACTTTTTGAACAATTCATACAAATAGACCAAAATGGACAAGTTTACATTGAAAACTTAGAGGCAACAGCCCAAAATCCGGAATTCGCTTCACTTGTAGAAGAATTGGTCTTAAATGATCCTGAACGATACCTCGCTATGCTCTTAGACCAAGGCACAAGATTACCAAAAGGATTTGACATTAATACCATACGACCTGTCTCTCCTAATCATACAACACAAAACACAACATCCCAACATGACACGAACAATACCTCGACCAATCACACTGCTGTTACTATGCAAGTTGCTACTACCACCATTAATGTGACATCTAGTGGCACCATAAATCAAAACACCTCCTCTTCAACTAATGCAACTGGAGGAACATCCACTATGACCATGCCTACAATGTCCACATCATCTACACAAATGCTAGGAGCTACCTTTTCACAGTCCATGCCTACAACTTCCACATCATCTTCACAAACAATAGGAACCACCTTTGCATCCACATCAGTAGGCACCACTTCTTCAAATCCTATGGTCGGCTCTTCATCTATGACAATGGGGGCATCTTCATCACATCCTTATGGTGGAACCTCATTTAATCCCTTTGGGAAAAACTCACGACGCGTTTTCATTCAAGGCCCTCAACACAACATTAACACATCATCACAAATGAACATCCCACATGGACAAGGGCACAATACACATATACCACACAGACACTTTCAAGGACCAAACACTACCATGCCACATGGACAATTCTTTCAACAAGGACAAGGAACTCAAATGACACAGCAAATGCATACCTTTGGACATCAAATAAGTCAAGGACCTCAAATACAGACAAACATAGTGGGGTTACATATTCCCACATACTCATCCCAGATTCATACTCAACAACATATCCCCAATCACAACTGGCAATATCAGCAAAACATACCTTACTTTCAGGCAACCAATGATCCCATCGTACACACCTTGCTAGCAAAAGTGGATGACCTTCAAAAATAGATGGAAAATATGAAAACCTCTGACAAGAAGACACAAATTCCATACGACTTATGTCCATATCCTTTTGATACAACTTTGTACATGCCACCATTTCCACATGGTTATGTGGCTCCAAACTTCAACAAATACAAGGGTAAAACAAATCCACTTGACCACATCAGAGAGTTCATAACAAGTTGTGTGGATATTGCTCATGAGCACACATATCTAATGCGACTATTTCCTAAAAGCCTTGCAGGACTGGCACTAGAATGGTTCTATACATTGCAACCTGGAATACAGTCATGGAAAGAACTTGCTGAAAAATTTGTGAAAAATTACACATACAACATTGACATAGACACCTCCATTACCAACTTATGCCAACTCACACAAGAAGATTCAGGTGAAACCTTTTTACCATTCTTTCAAAAATGGAGGGGCCTAGCGAGTCGTTGTCATATAGACATACCTGAAAAGGAAAAAGTCGACATGTTCGTACAAACATTAATGGGCCCACTAAAAAATGGCTTGCGTGTTCATTGTTGCACAAATTTTGCAGACCTAGTTGAACAAGGTGTCCAAGTTGAACAAGCCCTCATAGCTAAAGGAAGACTAAAATAAGGTCCTAAAAACACAAATGCAAACCCTCCTTCTATTGACAAAACCAAATTCTGGGTTAAGAACAAACATGTTACCAACGATGGTGTAGTCGTTGCTAAGGCTGTCAACACTATGGGTCCTATGATTACTCTAAAAGGGACACAACCACAAAACACACAAATGATGACACAAAACTATGCTGCTAATGCTATCTAGAAAAATCAGAATAACCAAAGCAATCAAAACAATCAAATTCAAGGGCAGCCTAGACAACCAAGACAATTCCTTAGAAATCGCACATATACCCCTTTGGGTGAACCTATTGATGAAGTACTCAAGAAATGCATTCAAAATGGTGTCATCACACTTCAGGACCCCAAACCATATGACCCTGGATAGTTTAAACCATCTTGGTGGGATGATAATGCATTTTGTGACAATCACAAAATAAAAGGACACAAAACATCTTCTTGTAAACAATTGAAAAATCTGGTACAAGACCTTATTGAAAAATGTATCATTGAAGTCGGAAGGCCATAGTTTTCCTCTAATGCGGATCATACAATACACAAAAACCCACTGCAGGATCATGGTTCAGGAAACCCTTCTATGTCAAACCTTAATAACAATACTCAAGCCAACCATGCCTGTATTGCATACGACTATTATGGGGGACCTATTATACATCACATTAGAACAACTGAGGAACATGTCTGCACGGTCACCGTTAGAAAGGTCCCTGAATGCAATGTCACCACTCGCGGTGGAAAGATCACCATAGCTGACCCTCCTCCCCCTAGACAACCAAAGGTAACAATAGCTGGCTCGTCCGCTTCACAGTCGCAATCCCATCCACAAAACAAGCAATCCCAACCTAAAGGAAACTTTAATCTTATTGACCAGCTTGGAAAAACACCCGCACAAATCTCTATTCTTGAGTTGTTATGCATCTCGCCTGCCCATAAGGCCATCCTAGACAAAACACTGCAAGAATCCTCTGTTCCCCAAGATATTGATGTCAACCAATTTGAAGCCATGGTAGGATATCTCATGACACCCCACCATATCACCTTTTCTGACCAAGAATATTCGTCATCCAAATCCAACCATAATGATGCCCTTCATATCGAAGTCTTTGTTCATAAACATAAGGTTAGACGAGTCTTAGTAGATGGAAGAGCAGGACTGAATATATGTTCCTTAAAGTTGGTTAAGGCACTAGGCTTTTCTGATGCTTGCGTAGACGCCACAAGAAACATTGTTATCAAGGCATATGATGATGTAGAATGTTCCTCTCAGGGCGTAATTACACTCCCAATTTGGATTGGGCCAGTCATTGTTGACACCACTTGTCAAGTTCTAGATTTGGACCTGCCATACAATATTTTACTCAGTCGACCTTGGATCCATGCTTTGAAAGCCATTCCCTCCACATATCACCAGTGCTTGAAGTTTCCTTTTGAAGGAACTGAGATTACTATATATGGAGACCCTGATCCATTCCAATATTGTACCAACTTACGGGGTGTCTCGGAACGTCAAGTACCTATCAATAGGGAAGCTCTGACATATTTGCCTTCTAAATTCATTGATCCCTCAACACTCGTGAAATCTTCCATTTCTTCATCCATCGCTTCCACTCCTACTTCTTTGACCACCATGACCACTTCCATAACACCTTCCACTTCATTTATCACCCCAAGTGTTGACCCAAGGTTCCAGATTCAGGATCAAGGATGTGGAGAGTACAAGATGAATATGACCTATTGCATAACCAAGATGCCCAAGTCTCCCCAAGTCTATGGCAAACCTTGTTTTAGAATACAAGCAAAAGAAACTTTTAGGGTTCCTCCAAATATAGTTTTCATAAAGTGGGGTGAAATGAGTCAAGAGGACACAGATGATATACTATCCTGGATTTATAGAGAACCACGAGACTTAACTCCCTTGCCAGTAACAATATATGGAAAAGGATACAGCATGATAAAAGCAAAAGGTTATGATGGAAAAAGTGGTCTTGGCAAGGATAAAAATGGAAGGCGTGAGCCACTATTAGTTTCAGAAAGACCAAAAAATCTTGGGTTAGGGTTAGGTCCACGAGAATCTGGCGATCCGAGTACCAATGTGCTTCCATGTGAGTTAGTGTATGCTTCAGACTGTGTTGAGACAACTAAGGACACC
The DNA here is from genome assembly GCA_007258455.2 of Sequoia sempervirens. Classification (NCBI taxonomy): domain Eukaryota; kingdom Viridiplantae; phylum Streptophyta; class Pinopsida; order Cupressales; family Cupressaceae; genus Sequoia; species Sequoia sempervirens. The sequence continues at coordinate 22,776 of VDFB02352787.1, forward strand.
TCCTCTGAAACTGACTCTCACGAATGGGAATTTGGCTCTCAGCGATCCTTAAGTGACTACTTCCTTGACGAATTATTCCTCGAACCTAGTGAGCCTACATTTGAGGAACGATTCTGGAAAATGTTTAAGATCGATACAACATCAAATGATGTCAAGTCTAGATCATGTTCTATTCCCATTCATCCCAGTCCTGACATACCAACCCAGTCATTCGAAATTGATGACAATCATTCAGAACCACCTGAACCATCACTTGCCACTACTGATCTTGACTCTAATGCTACTCCCTTTGTCCCTTATTTCGCTGGTGAGTATGAAACGAGTGAAGGAGAATACTGGATAGAATCCGACATAGAGCCAGATGATGACAATTTCATTTTTAATGTCTCGACATCCATTTGCATGCTCTCCTTGTCATCTCCTCAATTTGCAAATGCTAATGATGGGATATCTTTAGTTTACCCTGACCTAATTGACTGGAACCAACAAGGCCCACCAGTAATGGACACTTTTCAAAATGATGAGGCTTTCGCATAATTTCTCGGACTATGTGAGGGCATTCAAAATGGGGATCACAAAGCTAGATTTTCCATTGAATTGGATTGTGCTACTTATTTTGGGGAGACTGTGCCATCCTCTAGTCACAAAATTAAAAAGAAAAATAAAGTAAAAAATAATACGTCTCTAGGTGAAAACCGAAAGGCACCTTTTGACGACAAAATAGTAAAAATAAAGGACGTATCCGAGGGTGAAAACCTCCCCGAGGCACCTAAGGGTGGAGGATTGGACTTTCTCC
>VDFB02352788.1:0-53703 GCA_007258455.2 Sequoia sempervirens
ATCTTCTAACTTGCTGGTCTGATGTTACAATCTGATATGTTTGCTTAAAAATGATTTCAAAGTGTTCCAAATGCTTGAATTTCAATGCTCCAATGCTTAAACTATAGTCTAAATGCAACAATGAATAATCCTTACCCAATCTGCCCTTAATTCTTGCAAATGGCTGGTTGTCAAACACTTTGTATGCAAAGTGCTTACTTGCTGGTGTAATGTTTCAGTCCAATTGTTTGTGTGAAATATGACAATAAATTGTTGCAAAATGCTTATAGAACAATGCAAGAATGACAATGCTAAGCTCTAGATGCAAGAATGACTTCTTTTTGCTCTTTTATATGCAAATAGATGAATTTACAAAGCAAACTAATCATCTACAGCCAAAGGACAATTCGTTAAACAATTGGCATGCATATGGCATCCATTCAAATGCTCAAAAGACAACTACAAATGACCAGCAACTTGTAACTCTTTGTTGAATTAGATGATTGATACGATGCACCACAAGATTAGCCAAGACTCTTGGCATATACAAGAATTACAAATATATGATATGCTGGAATGAAAATGCACTCCTACAGCTGCAACTAAAGCTATGCTATACAATGAATAATGGATTATATGCAATGGAACCTGGTTGGAAAGAAGCGCCCTTGAGGAGGGATGAAGAAGCAAGCAACAGCTAAGTAAAATGTTGACCTCCCAAGCCAAATCGAGCTCCCTAAGCCAGTCGCCCATGTTCTGGTCTGATGGCCAAAATAAAATAATATGCAACATATATATATTGTCTCAAGCATCAAACATCATCGCCATGCTCCAAGGAAGTGGGCGCACCAAGCCTTGAGTGAAATCGATGCAACATGAGGGCTCCACAATCAAAATCGTACCTTCCACAGGCATCTTTTCTTGACTGAAATTATCTGATTTTTGCTATTAAATTTATACACCAATATAACCTGCTCTCCTAACCAAGGAAAATCGATGCCAAGGAATGAAGAACCAACTCCAAATGATAGTTATAATTTCCTATGCAAAAACTCCACAAAATCACCAAATCGATTTCCCAAAATTGGCCAATGGCCACAAATTTTGCTCCAAATGAGAAGTCTGAAGTAACTTCTCCCTCAACTGCAATAATTCAAGTGATATTTCACACCCTCAAAATTGCTATTAGTAGGAAGCTTTCGTTTCCTATGACAAGGAAGCAATCTGTAGTAACCCTAGGCTCTACAAGATGAAAAGACAACAACAACAACATCAAATCTGCCTGCCTAGAAGCTTAGACAACCCATCTATTTATTCTTTTTCTCCAATTCCTCCAGAAGCTTCTAGAATATTATTTTATTTTTATTAAGTGACTTTATAATATATTTTAAAATTCAAGTCACTTTATTAAATTAATTAAATATAAGGTCACCTTATAATATTAGTTTAATTGATAATCTTATAAATAATTAACTTAATACCACTTTTGATTTAATTAAAATAACTAATTAGTCATCCTTAAAATAATCATAATTTTGGACAACTTAATTAATTAAATTAATTAAATCAAACTACCTCCAAGACGAGGACATTACAATTTTTTGGCGATTTTGCAGTTTTAAATGGGAAAAAATCGTTGACCAAAAAGTCAAAAGATTTTTTCAAAAAATCAGGGAAAAAATCGTCCAACCTGCATATTTTTTAAAAATCACAATTAATCGGGTTTTTTGTAGATTTTTGTTTCTATGGATTTGCTACCCCTTATCTTCTACATAATTTCAATTAATAACCAGGATAGGTACATTTTCTATATTCACAGCTCCCCTTTTCCAGCATGGTAGGCAAGCCCTATGGATTTTCAAAGTCATTTTGGGTTGTTCTTGTGGGTCAGGTTGAGCATATTATGCAATATCTTTTGTATTAAATGTTTTAACTATTGGCTCATGCTTCACCAAAATGGGATGTAGAACCAAGGTACAAAATTTTCTATAAATGCAAAACCATAGTGGTGGCTTGGAGGTATCACGTGAAATCCCAAGTGATCCCCCAAGATCCCAAGCATGGTCGGCAAGTCTCGTGGTTTGAGAATATGATTTGCATCCCATAACACCACTAGCAACTTAGAATCAATTATGTCTGATGTAAATTGACATGTGTCGTTATATAAGAGCTTGCATGCTTTACTCATCTTTAAAAAGCTATGTAACATTGTAATTAAATTGTAATAAAATTAAAATAAATGGTTGTGTTATTCTCCGTTATTCATTTACAACAAAGAATTATTTTGTGTGTTCAGTGTCTATTCAAGGTACAAGTAATTAGAATTAATGTTACTAGCATTTGCACCTAAAGGAGGTTCAAGGATTACACCGATAGAAAACTATATGTATGGTAATATGTTACAGAGTATGTGTTTGTGCATGGATAGGCTGTAAGTTGAAAGTTCTAGTTGCATGTGGCTGGATTAAACAATTAAATAATAAGTGCTAAATAATGGAATGAGATAAACTTAGACAAATCTATATTTTTTTCTTCAAGAAATTAAGTACTATATGATTATGAAATATTTGCATGCAGATTTAAAACATAAAGCAATACAAATGAAAAAAGAAAGTTGTTATCAAATTGACAATGTTGGTGTTTCAATTTGTGCCTCTGGTGTGGAAACAGATAGCTATGCATAGTTAGGCTACTCTTCAAATTAGGAGGGGAAAGTCCCTCTTTTGTTGTTTATGCGTAAAAAGAATACTAAACTAATTTCCTATCTTTTTATCTCAACTAAGAGCACAAGGTTATAAAACTCTTTGTGTTGCAGCTGAGGTTTTCTCTAGTTTCGTCACTTCAACTACAACTAGGCCTAAACTTACAACGCTTCTATCTTCTCGAGTAAATTCAGAGCAAGAGAATCTAGAAGTAAATGGGGAATGATTTGGTAAACATGAAGCTTAAACAAACTTATTTCCAGAACGCATCTGAAGACTCATTGTACTTTTAGATGAAAGCTGAAACAAAGATTTATAAAAGCAAAACATAAAACGATAAACTTGATCTCATAATTCCCTCAAAGACTCATTGTACTTTTTAGGTGTAGGCTGAAATAAAGATTATAAAAACAAAACATGAAACGATAAACTTGATCTCAAAATTCCCTCAAAGAATCATTGTACTTTTGAGGTGTAGATCGAAATAAAGATTATAAAAACAACAATACTGAAAGATCTTGAGATTTTGGATCAAAGCACTATCGGCATAAGATTTTATTTCCTCAAACTCCAACAATAATTACACATTTGGGACAACAAATTGTATGAAGAAGACAAACATACAACATACGATCAACCAAAATACACTGAACAAAGTGAACAAATATTGACTAGAAAAGCTTGAAGGCACTAAGGCTCAACAATTTTGTTATAGTAATAACTGTTAAAATACAATGAGCAAGGTTGCTCTTATTTATAGACAAACTCAGAAGTAGGGAACCCTAAAATCTCCTTGTGTTAAGAATCAATTCTTGCTAATTTGCAAGATTTATTCCTATGTCTAAACAAAGGTAACTAACAATTAATTGGAAAGACTACCTTAGTTAATTGATCTAAAACTAAAACTAACTCCAACTGTACAATAGATGTCTCCAAAGATAGACATGCTTGAAAGAAGACAATCAGTTAACTTGGAAAAGGCGTCAAGTTAACTACTGATGTAAAATTCTATCTTTGGAGAATGTCATATGCCTCAACTAGCAATTCACCGGTGATCAACTCGAGCAATCATATCCTCCAAGATGTTGTTAACTGCCTCATCATTTGGAGCAATGATACTCTTTTGAACAATGTGATGTCTTCACAACATCTCCTCGCCATCTGCAATTTGATTCTGAAAATCCCTTCTCCTTTTAGTCGCCTCATCAAACTTCATTGACATGGCTGCAACTTGACTCAACTTGTAGTCAATAGGGTCATTGTTGAAACTACTATTGATGAGGTCTTGAAATTTTGTCTACACTTCGCCAAGCTCAATGTACTCACCATCCTCACGTTGATATTGGCAAGGGACGTGTGACATGAAAGTTCTTACAAGCTTGAGAGCCCACCACCTTCTGTCTGAATTTAGTCATTTCTACAGAGATTGCTTCATATGTTTTTACCTTGAAGATTTGTTGTTATCTCCAAGTAAAAAGGTTCTCCTTGTCTTCTTCCATAGTGACTAAATCATATGCCATCCTCAAGTGAGAAAGGATGATCTCATCCCTGGGTTTCCTTTCCACCATGCTTTGCTCTGACTCCTGAATTTCTGAGCAAAGGTCATAGAAGTTGTACCTCAATTGGTACATCTCTACAAGTATGGCCCTTGATGATAAAATCTTCTACCTAGTCTCAAGTGTTTCCCATAAATAACCAACTAACTTAGTTGATTTTATTCTGTAGGTAATTCCAACATCTGTGGGAGCAAGGTGGTGACGTGTGAAGTACCGTGAAGGAGGTTGGAGATGTATTGCTGCAACTGTTGATTTTCAGCCTTGAGGGCTGCCTTGTCTTCACCGTCTCTGGCCACTCTTTCCTTCAAGCAAACTACTGCAACCTCAAAGAGATTTACATCAGCTTGTCATGTACTTCTCCCAAAGTTGGCTTTGACCAATGTGAAATCATCGGCCTCAATCTCGTTGGCGTCCTTGTCAACTAGTGGTGTAGCAATTTCAATGACCACCTCATTGTTAGCATTCTTCTCCATGTGGACTTGCTTCTTGAGTTTCTTGCCGGATGTGTCTTGATAGACATTTTCAAACTCTTCAAAGTCCAATTGGTAAGAAGGATTTCTTCTCTTCCTACCTAGGATGTTCTCAAGCCAAGACGAAGAGTCTCAATTAACTTCGCTGGGAGGATTAGTTCTCGTCTCATCAACTCTTGATGAGTGAGTTGGTGTGGAGATGTCATGAACTGGTGAATCAAGCTCCAAGTCAATGTGAATTAGAGACGACTGCGATGGTGACGAAAGAATAGGAGACTTTGCTTCCACTTCTGGCACTGCTTCAACTATATCTGTGGTTGTATCCATTTGTTGTTCTTGTTGATTTGCATCAACAACCTTCATCTTTTCCTTCAAATGCCTTGACATTCTGTTATTCTTTGAACCCTCTAGAGGATAAAGCGTCGCTTTCACTTTGGGTTTCCATTTAGAAGTGGAAGGTAGTGTGGTGGTAACTGTTGGCGGCTCTATAATTGGAGTAATTACCTTCTACGTCTTCTTGCTATCCAAGAATAGCTTGTTATTCTTCACAACCCGACTTGTTCTTTCCTCAATGGAGGTGCTCTCTTTGGCATCCGATCAATGGATTGAAGTGGCTGCAAGTCAATGTGATCTCTAAAATATGTGGGAAGTATGACTTCACCATCATCATCCGATAAACCTTCCACATCCTCTAATAAGAAATCAACGATCTATGGAAGAGTGAATTTGTTGTAATTGCGCTTGCGCACTTCAAACTCATCTTCACAGCTAAACCAATAATCCTCCATGATAGGTTTATGTGAAGAATTGCTGCCAAAAGACCCCAAGGGTCATATGAGCACCTTTCTATGAGAAACTTAAGATTAAGCTTCATCATTTCATTGCTCATTGACTTGGCGTCAGTTGCTGATTTGCACCTGTATATACCCATCGCAAAAGGAAAGTTGGCAGCAAACTTGTGTTTATTATGCAAAAAAGTGTGTACCTTGTGCAATTGCCTTTGAAAGTCCATGAATACCACCTTATCTGATGGATAATGGGGTAGCATGGTTGGACTGCTTGAGAAACCATACACACGAATGTAGGAAAATGTGGGGAATTGGATGAACCAATCAGCCCAATCTGCCATTACCAATCTGGCTTCTAGTGGAATGCGTATATGTAACTCATGGTCAAGATCCCTCACTGTGTGCATCAGGTATAGGTCATTTACCCACTTGAAGTGTCGTTCTGATTGTGAAAATTCTAGCTGTGAGAAATGCTCATGAATTGGCTACACACCAAGAGTTCCAATGGTATTCAACCCTCTAAACTGGCCTCGAAAAGCTATCAGATATACAAGGTATGAAACCATATGGAATTCGTGGGCTTTGAAGGATCCTGTCATCTAGCTATGAAGAGTGTCACTGATCAAAGCAGGCCAGTCGTAGTGTTCCTTGTTGACAAGTTGAAACATGGTGTAAAACATCCATGGTTGAAACTTGTGTGCTTCTACTTGATCTGTGACACGGTTGAGTAGAGTAATCATGATAGCATACTCATCCCTGAACATGCAAGAACCCCTTAGAGGTAGAAGCAGCGAGGCAAATTTTCTCGGAAAATTCTAAGAAGTGGGTTTCGTAGGTGTCTGTGTGCTGAATAAACCCATTTTGTCTTTTTTTGAAAAGGATGATTTTTTCAGAAACCCTAAAAATGGAGGCAACAGGGCAACTTTTTTGGAAAAATCTGGCACATGGGTTTTGTGGCCAATCTTGTGTTGAATGAACTCAAAAGGTTAGATCTGTGAAAAAAATGATTTTCATTGAACATGCACGAAAACCTAAGACAGAGGTAGAAGAAGCTATGGGAAAATTTCCAATCTTGGAGAAGATTGAAAAAGAAGAGAACCTAGAATGCTAGAAGCTGAAGATTATGAATTGCTGTCTCTGAAAAATGATGCCTGAAGATATGAAGTCTAGAAAATTATTCCTTTGTGCAACCTGAATTCAAAACTATAAAGAAATCTGGAAATGACCTTCATTTGATCTCTCAAATGTTGTTGAAGAGAAAATGGCGAGTTTGCTCTTGAAGTTGACCTGCAAAATTCATGAAGTTTGGATGCCTAGATGCTTGTTAAATAACATATGGAGGTGGAAGCATTAGTTAGGGCGTCAAAATCTTGATTTAGGAGTTATCTAGCATGATTAGCTGTTAACTGGAAGAATCCTCCAAATTTTGGGACATCTTGAGGAAGAGAAAGTCTTCAAAAATTGTGAACTCAAGTTGACTTGGGCGCCACCTTGAGATTAGGCGTCCAAGTTTTGGCAGTGTTAGAATATTTTTGAAAATTTTCAAATTTCCCTTGATAAATTGCCTCTGTTTTATCCTTGATTCCAGACGTCTGATTGATCTTAAGGTTTAGCTGACAAATTCACTGCGAAGTATGATCAAACCTGAGAAGATGTTCTTGGAAGCTACAAACCCTGAAAAGTGGTTTTGATGGCTCAAATTTGTAGGCGCCTTCTTGAGATAAGGTGCTTTTGTTATGCCAGTGTTAACCAATTTTCAGATGATTTTCAATTTCTTCATTTTGATCTCGTGCTTCGATCTATAGTTGTCGGTGATTGATGATTCATGCGGACTTGATGTTGCATCTATTGTGAAGCTAGAAGAATTCCAGAAAGGATGACTGGTTTCGCAAGCTCTGAAAGTTGTTTTAGGAGGTTCAAATTCCTAGGTGCCCCTAGCTTGCAGGGGCGCTTTTATGCTTCTGAGAAACTATTTTCACTTTGTAACCCTTGGTGAAATGCTCCAGTTTGGTCCTTGTTGTTGGATGTTCGATTGCTCCAATGAATCTACTAATGGACTTGTTGCGAAGCCTAATCATAATCGAGAAGGACTTCTTGGAAGTCATGAAGCTTGAAAGCAACATTTGATGCTTCAAGAAGTTGGGCACCTTTTGCCAGTAGGGTGCTTTTTTTGCTTGACTTAGCATTTTCTAATTTGTCCAAATTTTTCTTCGTTTTGGGTGTCCATTTGATCTTCACTTGTCGATATTCGACAGGTCTTTTGAGTTGGTAGATGGATTCATTGCGGAGCTGGACTAAATCTAAGGAGGGCTTGCTGGAGATCGTGAAAGCTAAAAATTGAAATTGGTGCTTCAAAATCATGGGCACCCCTGGCTTGCAAGGGCACTTTTCTACTATAGACTTCATTAGTTTTGAGTTTCTTGGATTTCAACATTTCTTGCTTGATCTTTTTTCTACAAGCGTTTGATCAATCTGGTGAATTAGATGCTGGATTCATCGCAAAGCTAGGAGAATTCTAAAGAGAACCTCAAAAATTGCAAGTCCAAATAACTGCATTTGAGCCTTTGAATTCATGGGCGCTCTTGGCCTGCAAGGGCGCTTTTGGCTCTAGTGTTAACAACTCTTCAAATATTTTACCTCTTCGTGCTTTGCGTTCACCGTCTTGCCAACTGTGTCGATTGCATTATTGATGATGCAACTGTGTTCACCATTGTGATTGCTTTCACCATTTTGCGCGCACAGACATTTGACTAAGGCATTAACTGCTAGGCATCTATCTCCCTTGAAACAAGGCATCCAAGCCTTTCCAGACTTAGAATAATTTTTGCAATTTTCCAACTTTTGAAGTTCCCCTTCACCATTCACCATTTTTTGAGCATCTTTCGCCATAGGTTGTTCTGTGTAGCGTTTGAAGCTTAGATTTTGACACTTAGTACTAGCCATCCTCTATTCATGACCTCAGAGGTCCTAACTTTTCTTTTGAAAAAGTGAAATAGACCCACGAGAGCAAAATTGACTTTTTCATGATTCTGACTGGACCAGTGTGATCATGACAAAAGATTAATCAATCAAAATCATTTTGATCCATTTCTAGGAAGATCCTATTTTTAGGGTTTTTCTAAAAATAGGGGCTTGAAACCCTAATTTCAAAATTTTCAAAATTTTTCCAATATCATTTAGATAATAAACCCAAAAAAACCTCATGATCCGTTTGTTGTTCAGAGATTTCTAAGAACAACAAATTGCCATTTTTAGAGACTTTGACTTTTGTTGACTTTTGACGACAATTTTACAAGATTTTGACCATTTTTATCAAAATGCCTTAATGAAGCAAAATTTTTATTTTGGGTACAACAAACAAAAAACACTAAAAATGGAAATAGAATGTTCCCATCTAGTTGCTTTTATTTTGTCCCTTTTGGCTACTCATGTGGCCTCAATTATTGGTCTTTCCCTTGTGCAATTTTCAACACAGACATTACCCTTCAGTTGCCTGCTTGACTCTTTGAATTTGTCTTTTTCTAGAGAAAAATCCACGATATACCCTTGCTAGTCAACAAACTCCAAATTGGACAATATTTCTTTGACGCTATTTTCCTTCACAGTTTGTCTTTTATCCTGCGATTTGGTCTCTTATGAGATCTACTTTAGGATTCAATTTGATTCAACCCATCGTGGCCTGATGCAAGGGAAAATATATTATACTATTTCTTGAAACAATAATATTGTCGATGGCTATTCAAGAGGAATATTTTAAACCCTGATAATTTGAATAATTTCTTTTTGAAAACCGCTTAGGCTGGCAGGAAACTTGAAGCTATGATACCAATGTAATAACCCCCTCTAATCTAGAGTTAACCAGGAAATACAAAACATAGATTTTTGCAAATAACCAATTCTAGACAAACAATTGCAAGAAATTAAATAACCAGATTTTATTAATGCTTCAGGAAATACATAAAATCCATACCCAAAATCAACAACATAAATCTTAGATCTGGGGATGCTTGATTTGCAGCTATGAGTATCAAAAACCTTCAACCCTATACCCTGAAAATTTTGTAAACCCTTGAATGATCATCTCCAAGAAACTGATGAAGCTCTGTAATAATCTTTGTGTGAGACTATCTCTTAGAATGCCCTTGGGTGATCTTTCACACCTATAGACATTGTCTTATTCGAGGGTTATCATCCTCAGAATAGCTTGAAATGCCATGCCTACAAACCCTATTACTCAGCTCTCTTCAATTTGCAAATAATAACTTGGATAAAGAAAATGATCTTCTTTGCTTTTTATCCTTCTCCAAACCCTACGCCCTAATCTTGGCATTTCACTTTTAAATGCAATATCAAATAATGCCTTCTCAACATCCAACACCCTTTTGCCCTTTTGACATTATTAAAGTAATTCAACTTTAGTAATTTAATTAAAGTGCTCACTCTTGACCAAAATTGACAATAGCTCCCTAAGAATGCCTCTGACACAAAACCTCTTTGCATGCATTAAACCATTGAACTTGGTATAACTTGCTATAAATAGCAAGTATAAATAATAAGCCCTAAACTACCTTCGAAAGGCCTACCAACCAATTGGATCATTGGGCTGAATATGCAAGAATGAATACGCAAGCCTGTTGAAGACCCTAAATCCCCTCAAAGGGTCCCCCTAAACATCTCATTAGCCTACATGAACCAGATAGTAGGTTAACCACTACAAAGATACAGATCCCGAAGAAAAGGGGACATTACAAAACTAGCGACTAGGTGTGGCATTCTAAGGAGTAGTACCAAACAGATTTTGTTGCATCCCAAAGGCAAAAAGGATGTTTCACTAACGAAGAGAACCCTATGCATTATCTTGAGAGAATCATGGTAGACTAGGTTTTGAAGGCTGTGTTGGATTTGAAGGAAAAAGCAATGCCAGGGTTTGCAGGTAGCACTTTTACCTATAAAGTTGTAGATATTTGTCAAGGGGAACCACAATCTTGGGTACAAATAAGAATTAAGAAATAGATCATTGCAGATTTTGAGACAAAATAGTAGCCACTACAAAGGATTAATTTGGCATTTTTTGAGAAAAATTCTACATTATATATGAATTGAGAATAAAACACATTGGCTTTAATTTTTGGGTCAATTTCATCAAGAAGCAATAAGTGTTTCATATTGATGTTTAATTGTGCAAATCCCTACAAGATGTACTAGGATTAATATTGGCAGTATCGTCTTTGTGCAAACTATTATTATTTTGAGCTAGGGTTTGGTATATTTTTTTTAAAAAGCAATTGGAAATCCTAAATCAATCAAGAAAATGCAAAAAAAATCTATCTATAGGACTTGAATCATTTCTAAAGCAATTGCATAGATTTTAGAAGTGGTATCATTCCATAGCTTCTTTGAACAAAGAGACTGCATCTGGCTTCTAGAAACTAGTAAAGATCTCTCAAACAAATCCCTACTTGTGAGCAAACACAAAGATCACATTCTTGAACCAACTAAGAAGGAACATTTGTCTAGACTATTTAACCTCCTTCATTAAAAGAAGACACTCATTTGATTCTTTGGAATAGGCAAATATTCTCAAATCTAATCCTAAATTAGTTTACTATAAGTCTATTTCAAGGAATTAAAGTGTTAAATATCGCATTGGACACTAACATATTTTACATAATATCTTGTATATTTACAAAGAAGTTAATTCCATTAGTTTCCACTATCATTACATAAGATTATATATTGCTATCAATAATTAGGATTTAGTAGACAAATAATCACAAGAGTTGATCCTTTTGATTGCATTATCATCTACCTAAGTTTCTGAATCGCCTGGTTTACCCACCGATTCCGAGTACGGTACATCCTAGAATCAGGTACAGCCTAGAAAACCTGCGAAATCAGATAGGGTTTGATTTTTTTAAGTTTGAAAAGTTTCCATCTTCCTCTAGCCGAATCCCGACATACCCAACCTCCATGTGCCGATTCCAACATGATTTTGAGGTGTTTCAAAGTTTTTTTCTACTTTTCACATGGTAAAAAGAAAAATAGAAAACCCTAAGTGTAAGACATTATGTTGTTTTCATTTGTATTTTTTTGCTTCCATTTTATCACAGCCAACTACATAAAATCATTCCATGATTTTGGGGACAAAACTAGATGAGGTTGGGTGTGAGTTGTAGGGAGAAGGCAAAGGTCTTGAAACCAACCGCGATTTCGTGTTTTTCAGCACCATCAAAGTGGTAGGACGTCGAGGTTGTGAAGTTTTTTAATAAAACTTTAAAATGTAAAAACAAAAGCGCACAACCCTATTTTTTTTATGTAGATTAAATTTATTACTATTTATTTTTAATAGTTTTAAACTTTAAACTTTTAAATTTTAATATTGTATAATTTTATAAGTTTATAATTTATATTATATTGTTTATTCATATAATAATATAATTATTATATATACAATTTAATTCATATTTATTAGTATTAAATAAATATAATCGTTTTATAATGAATACTTTTATTTTTAAGACTACAGGAATCGGTCAGGTATCTGTCCCCCTATAAACTACAGTTCGCCTGGTAAACATTTTTCACGTGACTGGTGGTGTTGGCGTGACATGCCCTCTGATACCACGGGTTTGGGGGGAGAATAGACCTCATGACCCCTTGGTTTTATAATGACTATTAAATATACAATACAATTATTTAATTTGTATTTATTATTTTATAGTTTAATTTATATTAATATATAATAGATGTGAATGTTACATAATAAATATTATATTAATATAATTATATGTTATAGACTTATAGTTAATTAATAAATTTATATATTTATGACTTAGTTATATTATTTATTATTAAACTTTTGTAAATTAGTATAATTATAGTTTATATTTTATAATATTAATTATTAATTGTTGAACTAGTACTACTAGTAGCATATATAATTATAAATCTTTTGGGGATAACATTGTTGTTTTGTATATATGTGTGATTTTTATGTTTTCTGTACAAATGTACCCAAACATACCCAGCCACCCAAAAGAAAAATGTCGTTTCGGCATACCATACCCCATACCCGTACCCAATTCGGTAACTTAGTCATATACTTCTACTTATAAACCAAAGAGTTATTTTCTTCTACAGTCTATTCAACTCTCAACCATAAACCATCTATGCATATTTTAATATTTCAGGTAAGGAAATTCATGACTTCGCATATTACTTTACATCTAACCAGATAACTTGTGTTTAGTACACCAAATCTAGAACCTTGGAACATTCACTTAATTATGCAACATTCATAGAAGCCTAAGGAACATTTCTTGAACACTCGAGAGATTATCCAACTCGTTACTCATTAATTCATCTTCCTGAGCTAAGAAACACTTGCTGATCCTGTCCTGCAAGGTTAGTATTCCTTTAGATAACTATAAACGAGTCTTGTTTTAGGAGATCCAGTTTAAACCCATCTTAGATGATGTTCTAAAATATCCAATCTACCTAACAAGATTATGTAACCATTGTCCTAGTAATACACAAGAGAATCAGGGTAAAGTGGATATCACTGAACAACTCCTGGATTCGTGTCGCTGCTAGTTTCCTTTTGGCCAAACAGAGAAAATGAATCAGCTGTTCCATCTGACCACCCTCATATCAGGAACTAAGTTCCATAGCAAGTGATGAGGTATGATCGCTGATGCTTTGACTGCTATTCGAAAACATAACACCTTATGCTCTAGTTAGTCAACTCTTTTACCTTATGACACCTATCGAAGTTGTAATCTCTTCACACTTTTGGGCTCCAACCTGAATCTAGGCTAGACAAGGATTACACTTATCCTAATTAGACAAATTTATTCACAGGATGAACACTAAATAGAGTACAACAGACAATCGTGGTTATTATTTTGAGATATCAGGGAACATTCAGGTTGGCCAAACCCACACTAGGTCATCAAATTGGATGCCAAATCACCAAATCCAAAGGGTCTGAGTGGGGAAACTTCAGCTAAGGCCTTGCCACTGATCAATTTTTTTTTTAATTTTCCATTATGCCACATCTGACATCAAGGTACTTTTTGAATTCCTTCAAGAAAGCACTGATTCACAAGACTTACAACATTCAGCAATTCAAAACCTAAGCAACATATTTCCCCCATGCCGCAAATGCCTTGGGGTATTCGTTCTAATCCACATATCACACATTCACCTTTATGGGAAACAAAGTAGAAATGGAAAGATCAACTGATAATTTTTGGCTGACAGAACCATAGTAACGAGACTCGGACGCGGCTCAGACTCGGCGAGGGCGACTCGGCGGGACTCAGCGACTCAGGACTCGGACGCGGCGCAGACGCGACAAAATGAAAAAAAGTTGAAAAAACCCTAGAAATTTAGAGATTTTTAAGGATTTAAAACTTGTTTCAAGCACCCTTTATTGAATACAACACAAATAAAAGCAAATTTGATCACATGCACAAGTATACAATGATTACATAAGTATAAAGTACACAAATTGTAGTTGCGCTGCTGAAGGAAATAGCATACTTAGATATATAAAATTAGTCAAATGTATACAAAACTCATGGAATATTAAATCCATGACATCAAATGTTCCATACAAATATGAAATATCAAAAGTAAAACAATAGCTATAAGTCTATGACTCTATGCCCTATGGCATAGTGGAGCCAGCATCCTTCCTACGAAGGCGTCTAAAGGTCCTGGATGATGTTACAACTGCAGCCATAGTCTCTACCTGTGTCTGACCGACAACATCTATGTCTCCTCGTGCTCTAGCCTCCTCCTCAACCATGGCTACAACCTCATCCTCTCTCTCTGCCTGGTCCACCCAATCAAGGTCCTTGATCCAAGTCTAAGGTCCAAATTTTCCAAAATCAACACTCTATCATCATCTAATCCTAGTCCAGTCATAACCCAAATCCAATTTTTTCCCAACACCTTAATCTCATCCAAACTTTGATCAAGTCTTCACAACACCAAACATCTATCAAATATCCAAATTAAATCCAACCCAAGTCCAAAAATCATTATCCAACCTTAATCTATCAATCATCCTCAATCCAAAATCATTTACCCTAAGACCACTCTTTAAAAGAATCCTTGTCTTGCATTCCAATCAACAGATCACAAGCTAAAATAATAATGGATTCTCAAGGAGAGGCCTTCTACAATACCACTTCCACCCAACCACCAACCCCTCACGAGAAATGGGTAGATGTAGACCAAGAAGAAGATTCCCATAGACTAAGAGAATTTTCCAATAACCATTGCAACTAACAAATGATGCAAAAACTATTTGATGTTGGTAAAAATAAACTCCTAATAGAGCTTCTAGCTAGAGGGGATAAACTTCCCTCTAAATTTGATCTTTCGCAACTTAGGGGTATGACCCTTTTAACAATCCTTCATCATCTAACAACTTATTTGACAACATCCTAAGGATACAATCCAATCCTAACCTCCCCCCTTTCATAAACACATCACAACAACTTGATCAATTGCCTCCACTTTCATCCTAACTAAGGGTTAATATCCCTCCCAATCCCATGTTACTTATACATATACCAATCCAACCACCTCTATAAAACCCCCTACCTCATTCATTTATGCCAACTTCATTCATGTCAACAAGGTCTAAATGTCTCACAACCTCCACAAAATAAAAACATCAATCCTCCAACACCAAATCACCAAAACATCAACAATTCGCCACACGATCAAAACATCAGTAATTCCCCAAATCACCAAAACACCAATAACCCTCCTCCACATACTCAAAATACCAATAATACCCCAACATCGAATCACTAACATCAACATAACTCAAACTTCAATAATCCTCCAAAACCCAATCATCAACAATAATACAATCAATATATCAATGATCCTCCTCTAACACATTCTCACCAACACCAACACCCTCATCATCAATACATTCACACCCATTCATCCAATAACCTCAACTTGGCCCAAGAGTTGTAGAAAATGAGAGACGTGATTCAAGGGTTTCAAATAGGTCAAACAAGGAGGACTTTTAGATTCAAGGACATATGCCCATATCCATTTGATCAATCCATATTATACATACCATTCCCCAAAGATTATGAAATCCCCAAATTTGAAAAATACAAGGGAAAGGGGATCCAATTGAACACCTCAAATAATTTAATATAGCATGTTGAGAAGTTGCATACAACCCAGTTTATCTCATGAGAATTTCTCCTAGAAGCCTTGGAGGAAAAGCGCTAGAATGGTTTACACACCTCCCCCGAGGATCAATAACATCCTTTGCTAATTTAGCCAAAAGTTTTGTAACCTATAACATTGAACAAGAAACAATCTTAGCTAAATTATGCACAACTAAACAAAAACCTAGAGAAAGATTTGCCATATTCCTTTAGCGATGGAGACACCTTACAAGGAGATTTCCCCCTTCAATTTATCAAAAATCAAATGGTAAACATCTTTATTGAAACCCTACACCCAAAAGTGGTCCTACACCTACAACTACAATGTGTAAGTACCTTTGATGAAGTAATTGAAAATGGGATAACTATTGAAAAAGCTTTGATTGCTAAAGGGGTAATTAAGATCTATCAAGACTAGAAATATAACAACCAATAATCTAATGATAAACCTAAATATTAGTCTAAAAACAAAAATATTGAAATGATGGAGTAACTGATAACACACATGTGCAAAATGTCCAAAGTACTTCATCAAAAAATAAAAAAACAACACAACAACAAGGTACATCTAATACCATCACCATCCCCTAAGGCAAAGGAAAATAAACTATTCAACCTAATTGCAAGTAAATCCATTTGGGGGAGCCACTTGAAGTTGTGTTTCATAAACTTGTGCAAGAGAACCTAATAAAGTTTCCACTCACTAAGCCCTTTGATGAAAACCAACCCAAATTGACATGGTACAAGGACAATGAATATTGTGAATATCACCTAATCAAAGGGCATAGCACAAAAAAATGTATGAAACTAAAAAATTATATTCAAGACCTCATTGATAAGGGAGAAATCAAATTCCAAAGTCAAACTCCCCTAACAAGCAACTAGGCATATATACACAACCCTTCCCATAATATAATAAATGGAAACCCTCCACATCCTATAACAATGTATCATAATCATACACCAAAACCATCAATCCTACATCTCTTGATGCAACCATCGATCGAATATAAGAATGCAATACCATAACCATCAAAGAACATGATTGTGTTGTCACTTCTCTCCTAGGCCGAATGATGATATAGGGGGCATCATCCTCATCATCCACTTCAACCATCAAAAAAAAATATAACATCATTGAAAGCCTTGGAAAAAAATCCTCACAAATATCCATCTTGGAGCTCCTCTGAACCTCACATATGAATAAAGAAGCCATAGACAAAGCTCTTTTGAAAAGTAGGGTACTAGGTGATATAAACGTTAACCAATTCCAAGCCATAATTGGTCACTTATCATCTACACATCATCTAACATTTGCAAGTAAAGACCTTCATTTAGAATTTTTGTATAGTAAACCACTTCACATTTAAGCCATTGTACACAAACATAACATCAAAGAGCCCTAATAGATGGTGGATAAAGACTCAATCTATGTATACTAAAATTAATAAAACATTTGGGCTATTATGAAGATTTCATAGATCCCCAAAAGAAGATAACAATAAAAGCATATGATGATGCAAAAAGGGAATCAAAAGGTATCATAAAATTTCCCATTCAAGTTGGCCCAACTATTATGGAAACTACATGTTACATCCTTGATCTTGATCTACCATATAACATCCTCCTTGGGCATCCTTGGATACATGTTATGCAAGTCATCCCTTCTACCTATCACCAATGCTTAAATTTTTCATACAATAGTAGAGAAGTCACTATTCCCATTGACCTGTAACCCTTTCAATACTTTAGAATGTTGGAAGGTAAATACAAAAGCTACCATCACTACCCCATTAATTATGCAAAATCCACCTCATCCACCTACATTAACCCATCCACATTACAACCCTCATCCACATCACAATCTATCCCTGAGATCAAGGTCAAGGTAACTAACAACGAATGTGGAGAATATGGGATCCAAAACTCCTTTTACATAGGAAAACTCCCTACTTCACCATGATCATATGGCCAACCTAGGGCACTCAACATGGAATCAAAAGAAAACTTCAAGAACTTCAGCAAATGGGATTACTAGACAAAGAAGATCTAAGTCAAGATATATCCTCGTGGTTATATAAGGAAGAAGAAGAACAACCGCTTCCCGTTCTTGAAATTACCGATATCCCAAGGGCCATGATTTATGAAAACATGTGGGCTATAAGGGAAAATGATTGGGGGAACAAGAACAAGGAATGATGGAACCAATCCAGCTACGAGAATATAAAGACTATCAAGGACTTGGCTTTCAAGCCACTTAAATGTTAACCATAAGACCTAAATATACTCATAATAAAGGTGGTAAGACTTCTACTACTATCCAAAGCTCTTTGGAGAACCTTATTGAAGAACCTTTCAAAATTATCATTGAAATTTTTGATACTAAACATATCTATACCATACAACCATCCATCAACCTCCCTCTTATATATCTTGAACTAATTGATTGGGACCAACAAGGACCTCTCGTACTCGACACATTCCAAAATGATGAAGCAATAGCTGAACTTATGTGAGTTTGTGACTATATACCATCAAGAGACCATAAGCATGATCACCAAATTAAATTTCATAAGGATGCTTGCTTTGGGGAAGAAATCAAATTCCTCGGTCATAAAAATAAAAAAAGGGAAAATAAGAAAGAAAGATCCCTTAGTGAAAACCTTAATGAGGCACTTTTAGATCATGAAAAAGTAAAAACAAAAGACACATCCTCTGGTGAAAATCTCCTTGAGGCTCTAGAGGATGGGGCATTTGATTGGATTCCTCGACACCAAGAAACATCTATAGTGTTGATCGAAGACATCAATGACATCAATTTGGGAGCAATTGATGAGCCAAAAAACACCTACATAGCTACAAACTTAGAGGACAAGATTAGTAAGAGATTAGCAAAATTCCTCAAAAGAAGATTCATTAAATTTTTGTAGACATACATAGACATGTTAGGCTTAGATCCCTTGTGGTGCATCACCTAGTAGTATATCCAGATGCAAAACCTATAAAGAAAAAGCTTCAAAATATGCACCTTCAAATCACTCTTCTGGTGAAAGAAGAGCTGAAAAAGCTCCTTGAAGTCAGTTTTATCAAACCTATTGATTATCTTGAGTGGGTCTCAAATATAGTACTGATTTCTAAACCCACTGGGGGCATACAAATATGTACCGACTTTAGAGATATTAATAAAGCTTGTCCAAAGGATGATTTTTCGCTTTTAAACATCAACATTATTGTTGACCTCATAGCAGGACATGAGATGTTATCACTCATGGATGGATTTTTGGCTATAATCAAATCAGAATCACAAAAGAAGATCAATAGAAGACAACATTTATCACTCTACGGGGCACATTTTGTTACCAAGTAATGCCTTTCGGGCTAAAAAATGTAGGGGCTACATATCAAAGGGAAATGCCTATATTTTTAATGATATGCTACATGACATCATGGAGGATTACGCAGATGAACTTCTTGGAAAATCCATAACAAGGGATGGACACATTGGAGTACTGGAAAAAATATTTTATCGACTAGAGAAATATAAACTTCACCTCAACCCAAAGAAGTGTGTGTTTTGGGTTACATCAAGAAAATTCTTAGTTTTCATTATTTCAAACAGAGGCATTGAAGCTGATCCAACCAAGGTTAAAGCAATAATAGAAATGCCTCTTATGAGGTAAAAATATCCTCATAAATATAATAAGCCAAATACCCTTCCTTATTTCCCCCAATCACTTTTACCCTGCCAATTATTTATCTTTAGGATTAGTAATTGCTTAATTTTTGTGAAAAAATGTATAATCTTTATTTCCTGAAATTGATTGAAATATGTTGACCAACGCTAACATAATGGTGCAGGTTTTAGTATTATACAGGTCGTTATGCACAGTTGGTCATTATGCTTAGCCAAGTGGATTTTAAAGCATACTTCAAGCCAGTTGAAGACAAGCATCGGAAGTCTAGGTGCCAAAATTTTCAGAAGTGCATAGTGGATTGAGTCTTTTAATGATTTTTGTTATTTTATTTTTACAAAATTTATGGCTCGTCTCCAAGCCTTTTAAATGCTTTATGTTATGGACCTAAGTCTGTGGTTAGTTGAATTATGTTGAAGACTTTTTCAGTGGTGATCTTCACCATTTGAAATCTAGGATTTTGTTAGCAGTTTTGTATAAATATGTAACCGCCAGAAACAATGCATACCGGATATTGTTATGTTGTCATAATGTGTTTTTAAACTATGTCTATGTGTTACACTTTTTCCTTATATGAATTAAACAAGTTTTGCCAGTATTATTTTGAGTTATTAGTACTGTGCAATGGAATTATCCTGGATGGGTTAATTTTGAAGATACAAAAGTTCATGTGATATGAGTTAAGTGTAGTAGTACCTGAGAGCTGGCCACTTGAGGGAATCATAGAGTAGATAGATAAGTATTTTCATTTTCACTTCTATTATTTTTATTTTGCACTTGATAAGTGTGAATGGATGTTATTTGAATGTGTCGAGCTCTATTTATTTATTCCTGCAGGTTGTAGTTTGAGTTTATAATCTTTAGTTTTGTTTATCTGAAATTTCGGAGCACCCACTCTAGTTATCAGTTGTATGTTATTAAGTTTTTTTCTGTCAGCAGTTAGATGTTGGTTAACGGTTGTTGTCATTTAAACTTTACAATTTTATTGCAAGCATTTCTTTTCAAGTAATTTACATGCTTTATAGTTTAATCACATTATGCCTTCTAGTTTAATCATTCTATGCTTTCTAGTTTAATAATTTCATGCTTTCTAGTTTAAGACAACTTTATGCTTTCTAGTTTAATAGCATATTAGTTTAAGTTCTATTTTCAACTATTCAAAACATTCAAAAAATCTGAGAGAGTTAGTCAAGATGTTTCCTATAGCATATAGCCTCTGAACACTACCCAATTGATACATTTGATGCATTTTTCAATTAAAGCGATAGGAACTAACATCCTATCAGCCTCCACCCAATAATATCAAATAGCTTAGAATTCTACAAGGAAAAATCCAAGCAATCAGATGATTCATCACATATTTGGTTGATAAATGCCAACCATTCTCACAACTCCTATGAAATAATGTCACTTTCAAATTGGATAATAATTGCTAGCAGGCTTTTCAGCAACTCAAGGATTATCTTGCTTCACATCTAGTTCTAATACCACCAAGCTCAAACAAACCACTAATCTTATATATATATCATCTACTGACATGGCATTGGGGGCATTGTTAGCACAACATGATGATAAAGGAAAAGAAAGAGTAATATACTACATATCTCAAACACTAGTCAAATGTGAGTTAAACTATTCTCCAATAGAATGAGCGTGTCTTACTATGGTTTTCTACTCTAAGAAATTGTGAACATTACATGCTTAATCACAAAACACAACTCATCTCCAAGGTGGATCCATTAAAATATCTTCTCTCAAAAGAAACCCTTACAAGAAGAATGGAAAAATGGATCATGATCTCAAGTGAATTCAACATCAAGTATGTAGATAGAAAGGTTATTGAAGGACATATAGTTGATCAACTTGCTAGAGCTCCATTTCTAGACAATCATCCATTGTTAGCAAAATTTCTAGATGAAAACATTCTAGCTACAAAAGAGAGCACATGGTGGAACTTATACTTTGATAGATCCTTCATGCAATATGGCTTAGGGGCCGAGATATTGTTTATCATGTCTCAAGGAGATTGTAGCCCTAGGTCCTACAAAATTACATTTTCTTGTACAAACAACATAGTGAAATATGAGGCATTAATCACCAGACTCAAACTTTCCATCCAATGGAAGATCACAAAACTATAGGTCTATGGTGACTCTTAGTTGGTTATCAAACAAGTAAATGATGAGTATCAAACAAAGGATGAAAAGTTTTTGCCTTATAAAAGAATGGCGGATAGCTTCAAACAATACTTCATTCAAATCCGGTTTGATCAAGTTCCCTGATTAAACAATACAGTAATAGATGCGATGACCACCATCAGTTCCCTTGTTGATGTCCCATAAAATAGTTAGCAATAGTCGAGTCTTGATGTCCTTGCAAGATCAATCACTCCACATGGAAGAGAGAATGAAAATATAGAATGTTTCAAAATGAGTCCTAAAGTAGGCCCCTTTGCAACAAATGATGCACCTTCCTTTTAGAAGATAGAAATATTGGGTTATCAAATTATTGAATGACTACTCCAAAGATGGAATGAAAGGAAAGAATAGGAATATTTCTAGAAAATGCTCACATATATCCATGTTAGTGCTTAAATGTGGCAAAGTATAATTAGGATTCCCAAGCCTAACTATAGAAGATGGCAACAAGGAAGCTTGAAAAGGAGGAGAGAGGGAAAGAGGGTTCACAAGTACTCTCATTACATATAAAGAAGAAGATGCAACTCCATCAGAGTTGTCATAAAAGAGAAGACAAATATCCTCAATCGTGTCATCAATATTTGAAAGGTTAGAGTCCACAAACAAATGTGGCATATCTAGTAAGTAAACCTCGTCATGAAAGGAATCATGTAGACATGAACCCTATTGTATATAATCAATGGAAGCCCTTAAATAAATGACTCTATACTTTACATAAGAAAAATGAAGATAAATAATACCTTTAAATGTATATGAGGCATCAAAATGAGAAGAGGTAATGTTATTTCAATAATATCCACACGTGAATGGGTTTGAATGAAGGAAGAATCACTCTTAAATGAAGATTCAATGTCTTAATATGATTACCAAATGATATCCTAAACATTGAAAGGACACTTAGTGTGATCAATATAATGTAATATCCTCAGAGATAATAGACATATTAATTCATAGACCTTATTATTGTTGCTTCTCATTCAAAGTTCTACCAAGAGTCACTCAACTAAGGAATTAGTCCAAATAGATTGGACAAAAGATCATGCATAACATAATAATTTTTTATCCCATTTTCCCAAGATAAATAGTTTTTTGAATTTAGGTTGATAAAATAATGATACATGATGGAACCCCCAAAATAGAGTATTATATTAGTTCATAATTACAATACCCCAAAATAAGACCTCTCAAATTGTTACAAATATTGGTATTTTATACTTAATATAATTACAATAAGATATTCTAGATTAATAGAGCTTTTACAAAGATCAAAAGTGGCCAAAATGATTAAAGTGATATGTGTTTATAAAATATGGAAAAAAAACTAGACCAGTAAGTAGATATCAAAAAATACCAAACTTCAATTTAAATGACACTAAAAAAGAACCTTTTGCAAAAGTTATGAATGTTTTAAGTTCCAAAAACTAAGTTTGAATAGGAAAACATATGATAAAACTCACATTTAAAAAATTAGAGGACTCAAATCTAAAAATTAATCACACTAACATGTACCTAGCAAAAAATACCCCTTAAAAAAATGCACCTAATTTTGAGTTCAAATGACTCAGATATGGTCTTCCAAAGTTGGGGTATAAAATAAAAACAAGCAATAGGGAGGTATCTATTTTGGAAGTAATGATGTTAGAAAATAATATGATGACATAAATATTGCACAACATAAAATATTTATATACATAGGTACAAAAAACTTGACAATACCACCATATAGGGGAATAGTGCCAAGCCAAAAAAATCAACTTCCTCCTAACCATGAATTGAAAATTTGAAAAAAATTATATGAAAATAAAATTCTTTGGGTTTTTAAAAGTCAATGATGCACTCAAATTTTACCCAACATGTCTCAAAAATCTTGTCACCTATAAATTTCAAGTGAATCAACAATAATTTTTTTAGATGAATCTCCACCTCCTAGTCTCCACTTTGAGAAAAATGAAAGCTAGATCTAACTTCCTTGAGCCTCTGAAACATAATGAGACAACTAAAAATGTTGTTAGGATTATAAAAACACTATATACATCTAAAATTAATAAAAACTAAAATTAATTATTAGATGCTTATTTTCTTGTTAAATAATTTTGATTCTCCAAATCAATCAAAGAGAATAAAATATTAAATTTAAAGAAAATTATTAGTAAAACTTGGTCTCAAATCTCTCAAATAATAGGACAATAAAATGAAATATACCAAACACTTAGGCTTTTAAACCATGTTATATTTTACAAAAAATTGAAAAATTGAATCAAAATCTATTGTCAATTGTAGATCATACACACTCCAATCAATAGAAGATCATAATAGCACAATGAAGATAATATCATATAAAGAGAGAATTCACAAGATAAAAATGTAAGATAATTTAGGCAAAGCTAACACTATTCAATTTGATTAGTATATATGAGAGGTGAGTCTCGTATATATAGTAAAGACACATGCATACACATCCAAAAGGAGAAATAACTCCAACTGCTAAGAAAAGACAAGAGTTTCACTTAGTAAATATTAAAATTTGTGGTTGCACTTACTTAAATGAAGGGATTGGTTATACAAAAGGTTATCTCATGCTAAGAAAAAACAACTTTAAGATTTTTTAAACATTCCTCACCCCATGCCTGAAAACGAACTTTAACTCACAACAAACATTTTCGTTTGAAAGCATGCAAATTTTTTTTCTTGAACTCAAGAAACATGTTGTGCTGAACCCTGATATTTTTAGATGCTTAATTAAGTGTATGTACAAAATTTGGGTGCATTGACATGTATTATCCCCCACTTTTTAGGGTTTGGTTTTGTTAGCGTTTGAAATCCTATGGTTTGAAATTTTATGATTTCAAATTCTATGATTTTATTTTTTCTTGGTATGAGCTTGTACCCTTTGGAATAAATGATGGACTTGAGTTTCTTGCAATGACCACATTTCAATTACCCATAGAGCTCACGCCTACCCTAAATCCTGTTACAACCAATCCAATTAGGGTTAAAAATGTTTATTTAGGAAATCATACCCCTCAGTGTTGTCGCACTTAATTTGGCGAATAATGTTGGAGAGGTGCTTTTGTTTGGGATCCAATTTTTCCTTGCCCTGCAACACATAAGTTTGTAAACCAATGATAAAAAAATATTTTCCAATTTATAGTATTTTTTGATTTTTTGATTTTGTGTTATCTTTTGGTCATGTAATATAAATCAACCCATATCTTTTCCTATCAATTGAATCAGTGTTGTAGAAAAACATTTTTTATGCTTGTATTTGGCATCGAGGAGGTCCCAATGATGTTGTAGTCCATGAGATACAATCTTCCAAAGCTTCTTAAATTCTTAATGTGATTGCTTATAGTAGAGGAATATTTCAAAGTTCACATATCTCATCTTTCTATAAAGTTATATTTTATGTGTTTCACTCACTTCATATGTTCACAACATTTGGTTATGTTGGTTATCGCTATTGACATTTCAAAGTTAGCTCTAGCTATTTTGTTGATGTTTATCAAAAAAAATTAAACCACATAATAAGGATATCAGAAATTTGTATACTACATAATAAGGAATCACAACAAATCTAAGTATCTGATCTATTGGAAAAGTATAGTCAACATTAGAGCCAGGCTAGATATGGAACATACAAATACAATAACACCTAGAGATTATTCAGCCTTGAGATTTTACAATAAGATATGCAAACTAACACACCTTTCCCAGCAATGCAACCAAAAAATTTCAAACTCCTCATTAAATTCAAGTCATATGAGACAATCACTAAATGTAACATTTCAATATTATGTAAATTAGGTGGTATTTTTGTAGTGTATCAAATTATGTAATTATGAGTTGGCATTTCTGTGTAGATTCAAGTCAATCTTCATTGAATCATATTATGTATGTTCAAATCTAGATGATATGTGATCAACTGGATAATGAAAGCCAAATTTAGAGCTAAGTTTAGATTCAAAGCATATGCATATACAGTCATTGCACTAATGTAGCAATGTTGCTATGAGTACAACAGTGTTTGATTCTTAATTTCTCAAGCCTAAGCTTGTAGAATTTATGAAATAAGAAATTGTACTATGCTACCTGATTAGAACTTAAATAATAGTCAAGAGAGGAAGAGAGAAGAATTAAGAACACTATATTTATCCTCCAAACCCTCCAAACAGAGGAAAAACAGACTGTGGTAGTAGCAATTGCCTACTACCTATATTATGTAGCAAATTTTCATATTCAATTAGTGTACAAATGATAAGATAAAATCTACCCCTTGTCCCATTCAACAAGACCTTGGCTACGGATGCAATCCATCCCTTGCTCCATTAGTTACCTATCTCTATTATTTGCCTATGCGTCCATGCTCATTTCCTTTTTCCTCTCACCTCTTGGAAAGACAACTTATTTGTTCTCCTTAATTTTGAAAGAAGAAGATACAAGATACATTTTTTTCCCTCCTCCATCAATCTAGGTAGATACAAAAATACAATTGTCTTCCCATGCCCATTTTGCAAATCACAACCTCTTATTTATAGATTCACATGCACAATAGAGTTCTCCTAGGCCCAAGAAGAAATTCCATCAACATAGGAAGTTGTCTTTATAGAGCTGATGGACTTGTAGACTAGAACAAAATTAATGTATCTCCTTGTGAGTGGACTAGAGTGTGTTGTAAGGAGGCACTTTGTAGAGATTAAGAATCTTAAGAGTTTCATGATTATGAATCTTACAAGCAAACTTTTGTTTTGTAGCACTCCAAAGAAACTTTTGGAGTTAAAGAAGCTTAAAACCCTGGATATGAGTGGCAATAGTTTGTATGGTGAGATTGAACCTAGCATAGGTCTTGGAGATATTTGAGAGCTTTCTCTAGGTAACGATATTCTATCAAGGAGATTGGTAACTAAGTTAGGATTGCTTTCTTGTTTGAAGATGTGGATTTGGGATACAAATTTTTTGGGGAAATCATTTGTGTGGTTACTATCTATGATCCAACACATGGACCTTGATAGCAATAATTTCTCTTGATCCATTCTATCGCTGCTAGGAAACCTAAAAAAATTAGTCTTTCTTAATCTAGGTAACAAAAAATAGCATATACTATAATGAAAAGAGTTAGATAATTAATGTTATTCTCTATTTAAAGTACCATGCAACCTCATATACAAACTCTCAAATGTATGAATTCACATTATATCTTTTCTTAATCCAAGTTATTTGATTTACTAGACTTCTACTTAACATCTTAACTCCCAAACTTTGTAACAAGTATTAAATGTGATTATGGTCCACCAATTACACAACCAAGGCCTCAAAATGTATTCTCTAATTGTAATCAAAGGACTTTTGATCTTCATTCAAGTAAATAAACTTGAAGGGAAACACCACCGAGTGGTTTATTGGACACCTACATGACTAAAATAGTAGCAAACTAGTGTGGTTGAAGCCAAAAAAAATAGAAATAAATATGTGAGGAAGAAGACCCTTGACTTCTTTGCCTAGGAGTGTTGACGAGCTTTAGGTAATAATTGCTATTTCTTATCAAAGATAAATATAATACTATCAACAAAGAGGTTGAGTGAATAACCCTATGGGCATATTAGGAACATATGTAATCTATTTAAATTTTTAGAAAGAACCCTTCCAAGAAACCCTGTTGAAAGATTGGCATAGCATGTTTATTCTATAAAGTAACACCAAATTTCATTTCTCCTAAAACCATATCCATTTGTTCCACATACATATCAAGATTATTAAAGTATTATTATATATTTAATGGTCATCTTTTCTTTTATTTAGTCGTTAGTTAGCTCTCAATTAACTTAGATTGCTTTATGTTAGTTTTAGTAACTTTCAATTATTTTCTTTAGCTTTTTGTTTCTTTTTAGAATCATCGTCTTGTAATTGTTTATATAAGTAGTATTCCTCTCCTTTTTGCATAGAAATGAGACTCATTCGAACTCGCTTGGACTCGGTGAGTCCTAGGTTGAGTCACCCTAGTTGAGTTTGGGGGGCTTGGAATCAGACTCGACCGAGTTCGGACAAGTCATGGCGAGACTTGCCGAGTCTATTGGACTCGCTCGAAACTCTCCAAGTCTGAGCGAGTCCCGTCACCTGGACTCGGTTGGTGCAAGCTTGGTCAAAAAGCAACAAAAAACATAAAATAAGTGATGAAAGTGGGTTTTTTTTACTTATATCTCCTCCACAACAATAAAAGTAACTTCATTTCATTTTGTTGGAAAAATAGGAGGAGAAAAAAGAGCTGTGAGGAAAAACAAGAGAGCATTGTAGGGCAATCGACAAGGAGGTAGAAGATAAATCCATCATTAAATTGCATTCGGGCAGCTTCATACTAGTAAGGAGGTGCATTGAGAGCTCTTAACCTTGTGTAAAATGAATATTGAATATCAATTATCATTTCATGGTATTAGAGCTTAGGACCAATATTTTATGGCAAATTTTTTAGCAATTAAAATTTGTGTTTTCCTAAGAAGTTTATTTTTAAAAATTTCTTAGATGTTTTTGCTCGATTTTTTGATAAAAATCGAATGTTAATGGTTTTACCAAAAAAATGAAAATTTATTTCAAAATATTTTTGATGGATTTTTTTACAAAATTCGTGAAGTTTTTTGTTTGATTTTTTAAAAGAAAAAAAATCGAAGTTTTTTTTTTTTTCAGAATCATGGGCTATTACTAGTGATAAATCATGGATTTATTCTTCTAATTTTTGTGAGGGTTTTTATGTGTTGAAATCGTGGATTTCTGGAAAAGATTTCAAGGTTCTTTGATGAAGAATCACATCTCTTTTTGAGATGCACAATTGGCATTTTCATGCAAATTTTTTGTGCCTATTTGTGGTAAAATCATGAGCCTTTTGGTCTGCATTTGGTCCTATTTTGGCTTGCAACTTTGTGAAGACTCTTCTAGAATTTTGCTTTGTGCTTCGTGAAAGATCACAACACTCTGGAGGTGTTTTTTCTTTCGTGGTTTTGAATCTGTGGCTCTCTTTTTTCCACGATGGGAATCATGAAGTTCTTTGCTTCACATTTTTGGATGCCTGGTTCAGAACTCGTGTGGCTAGGGTTTCTAACATTTGTGGGTATTTTTGGGCACGATATTTTGCTAAACCGGCTTGGGTTTTTAGAAAATTCATTGATTTTTTGCAATGCCTAGGGTTTTTTGGCAGATCTCATTTGTTGCGACCTAGGGTTTCTTAGAGTTTTTTGAAAATTTTTCCTTTTTTTTCCACGACTAGGGTTTTAACAAATCTTTTAAGATTTTTAATTTTTTTAATTTTTTTTTTTTCCTTTTTATTGCCTAGGGTTTTTGGGAAAATTTTAAGTTTTTGACGAAAATTTTCAAATTCGTGCAACATAGTTTTCTGAAATTTTTTTCTCTAGAAAAATATTGCTTTTTTTTGCTACCTAGGGTGAAGTCTGAGTTTTTGGAGACTTTTTGATACAAAATCATGGGAGTTGTGCTAGTTGATTGTCTTGGGTTCCGTTCCAACTGACCTACTCTACAATCTGCAAGGGGTTTGAATGTTTGTTCTCTTTCAATGACCTATTTTGTTCTACCGTGGTCCTTTGGTCCATTAGATTTAAGTTATCCCCTAAAACTCTTTGTTTGACCATCATGCGTTGAAAAGTTTTGGTTTGCCCAAGCAAAGAGAGCAAAACAGATAAAACGCCAGAAAACAACAGGAAAAGCAGTGACAGCGTGGATCAAACCTGTCTCTGTCGAGCTGCAGTCTCGGACCCACGGATTTGTCAGAGGCTTCTTTTTCTTTTTCTCCCGAGCTGCTTGTGCTTTGTGCCCCTTGCACCCTCTGCCACTGTTTGTCGTTTATTCGTTCGATTAAAAACCCTGAATCCCAGGTTTGGGGTCCGCTAGATTTCGTGGGGAATCTCGTTTCCTTTATTTTAAAAGCAAAAGCCCTGCCGCCGAGCCTGCCCTGTGTTGCCCTGTGTTGCCCTGTATTTTAAAAGAAACAAATGAAATCATGATGAAGCAGGAAGAAGAGCCGAGGGATGCCAAGATAGTGAAAGCACTCCTGAAATCAATGGGAGTGGAACACTATGAGCCAAGGGTGGTCAACCAGTTCTTAGAATTATGGTACAGATATGTTGCAGATGTTCTCACAGATGCTCAAACCTTCTCTGAACATGCAGGCAAGTCTGCCATTGATGCAGATGATCTCCAGCTTGCAGTTCAATCCAAAGCCAATTTTTCTTTCAACCAGCCTCCTCCCAGAGAGGTATCGAATCATGCATTTTGTTGTTTACTTACTTATTTTTCCTTTATATTCTGTGAATAATTGTTGAATCTTCTTAAATATTTGCAGAAAAGGTAGTTGGGTCAAATTGTCGATATTTTCTTTTTTTAAATTTGCATAAACATTCATAGGACATTTGCCGGATACCCATTTGCTATAATTTGCAAAAAAACATTCTATTTCTTAATAAATAAAAAAGTTAATAACTACGAATTTTTATGAGATGCGCAAGAAATATTTAGGGCACATTATCGCTTTATTTTTCAGATATTTAATGATTTTGGCGAATACCCATTTTACTCACTGTTAACAGTTAGTAATATTTCTCAGATATATAGAAACTATTTAGGGAAAACAATCGATTTTTTTCTAGATATAGAGAAAAATTTTAAGGGCAAAAGATTTTGGCGGACATCCACGTACTACAATTTCCGGATTTAATTCTAAGTTCCAATTTTCTTATGTTGTGTATGTAGCATTATATATGTTTTAGGTTACCAAGGATGGGCTATGCATGTAGGGTTTGGCGTATAGTGCATATTAAATATTTCGATTTTGGTTCATGGACTTAACCCATTTATTGTGTATTCCGGCTCTTTTAGAAGTTAAGGATTGTTGACCTTTTTTAAAGATACGCAATCATTTTTTTTGAGGGAAAGGTAGTGATTTGTTTCAGGTATTTGAAATTTTTCTTAGTGGAACTGATTTTGGCAGACGACCATTTACTATAATTTGCAATATTTATTCTAAACTGAAGGGATTATAGGAGCTGTGCATTTTTCTTATGCTATTTGCCCATTTATCTTTGTGAATTGTGTAAATTATTTAGGTTTTAGGATACGAAGTTCATCCCCATCTGCCATAATTTGCAAATTGTTTGAATTCCGGGTTTTATGATTTGTGCACTATGTCTGCAGGTGACATAAATTGCATGGTGTATGCGATTCTGTTTAGAATTAAGATATGCAGAAAAATTCTTGGGGCAGATGGTTTTGGAAGACACTTATTTGAGATAAATGTTGAAGCTGATTTGATTCAACAAAGATGACTGGACATAGACAAAAAGGTTTTGAAGATTAACTGAAATGCTTGAAGCAATCGGTGACAGATAACCTGAAAGATGCTTCACAAAACTGGAAGTAATCACCAAATAAGTGTCATGAAAACTATTTTCAAAGAACTTGAAGAAATACCTGATATTTGGTGCATTCCTCTACTCTAAAACCGGTCTTCTATATAGGATTTCCAAGAGAACAATGAAGTACTACTATGTAATCAAAGGCCAAAGAATTGTGAGGTTAGAAAATTTTGATTTGTTTGAGAGTCAAAAAAAATTTAGAAGTCCGGAATTTTGAAAAAGATTTGGGAAAATGTTTAAAATTGATTGAAAAATTCTGACTGACTAGGCAAATCCAGTTGATCCAGAAAGTCCGGATCAAACTGGATTTTGTAACTATGTGCAATAATAGGTCAAATCGTAGACCTAAATCTCCAAAACTTGTCTTAAGATGATGAAGACATTAGAGACAAAAAAGCTCCAAATAAACAAGTGCTGAGTAACCAGATGAATGCTATAATGCATGAGTTGATGAAAGCTGCTATAGTAAAATGAAAAAATGCAAATGAAACAAGACACTAGATGTCATCAATGGAAATCACTACTATCTCAAGTAACTGGCACGGGAAGACTGTTCTTGATGGTTGAAGAAATACATTGATACATGTGGTCACCAAAGAAGATTGCAGATATCACCAAGGTGCCATAAGAAACCTGAACAGTTGACCCCAAGTCTGATTTGTTCCATTTCCTCTTGTGGGAAGGAAAGGATGGGTACAGGAAGAGTGGTGAGAAAATGTATGGTGTGATGGAGAATGAGTTGACTACTGGAATGGGTGGGAGATTGCTCTGAAGAAAAAGATTTCATTGGAGACTGCATTTGAGGCGATTCTGCCAAAAGTGAAGAAAATACATAATCACAGTCAAAATGAGCCCTGCTTTGAATGGCTTTATGATTGCTGTAATGGGATTAACAATCTTTGTACCATGTTTACTGTGCCTGCCGCCTTGATGATCCATTTGTCTAAGAATTTTGAAGCCAAATCCTCTTGTATGATGTGTAAATGGAGCAAAAGGCAAAATAGACTGCTTAGAATTATACAAAATTCCAGGCTTGTCAACTTGCTCAGGAGTATTGACAACTGAAGATGCATTTAGAAATGGTGCAGAGGTTGACAAAGAAGAATGGGAAGCAATGCATTTCAACTGTGCAAGTTTTGTCTTGAAAGAGGCAGCATTCTCCTCAAATAGTTGATGTTGGGCTGTAAGTTGTTATAGAAGCAACTGATTGGTTACTTTCAATTGTCTATTTTCTTCAATGAAGTAAACCATGATTTCTTCAAACAATCTACATTCCATGGCCTTTGGGGAGTGGATGGCAGTTTGAGGGCCATTTTTTGGGGACAGCAATATATATATATATATATCATGACAGCAGTATAACTATATTGTACAATTGTAACATGTTTAAACTCCAACTCTCAAATTGGGCTCAATATCAATGAGCTATCTATGTCACTCTTTGGCTGAAGCAGTGGTTTGTCGAATGGAAGCCCAACTAATCTCGGTAGCACCTACTCCTTGTCAATCTGTCAAACTTCTAATGGATCGACATCCCAACGTACTATTGGAGTTTGTTGATACTCAGTAGTCTGCTGATCTTGAAGTCTCTAGACACTATGAATTGTAACTAGCTTTTGTGCTCATTTTGAGGTAAGCCCATTTCTCTTGATTGAGTGGATGAAGCCATAGGTGGGCTAATTCCTCTTTGCAGTAGAGGAACTAGCGATCTATGAGTGTAGACACATAGAAAGTTGCTTCAACTCCAGTGTCCTTCCCACAAAATTTTGACCATCCAATGGTGTTTTTTGTGCAATAGTGACCCTATCCATCCTAGCCTCTAGTTTGGTGGATGTAGGACCTTAAAGAATAGAAAATTGAAGCAGCTGCTCTTGAAGCATGGTTGCCCCCTCATTGCTATACATCTTACGAAGGGCCTCAATAAACCCCTCAATCACCTCATCATTCTCGGAAGGAAGAATTCAGCCAGGTCAACTTGTGTATCACTTGGGATTAAGAGCATGCCATATGAAAAGGTGTGTTTATTATGTTCCACCTCTTTGTTACAATAGGCTTGATATGCTCCTCGTAGAATTGTAATTTAAGATCCTTGTTACAAATTGCTTGCCTCATTTGATCAAGCATCCTATCAAAAGTCTTGTAAATCTCTCCAAGCAACATTTAAAAATTATAAGACATTAACAATATTAAAAATTTAAAATTTAAATAAAAAATAAAATATTAAAAACAAAGTAGAAACATATTAAATAAAAATATCTTATCTGATATCATATTAAAAGTGTCTTTAAGCACCATTTCTCTTTAACTTCACCCCTTTTGTCTTTGTCATGTCCCTTTTGCCTCCTAACCCTTCCCCACATGGGGGGGGGGGCGTGAGGGGAGGGAGTGAATCAGTGTTTCAAATCTTTTAAAAACTTTAAACCATATAAACTATATAGATCAGATAAATCAGAACATTGAAAGCATCATAAACACCATATGCAAGTATGAACACTGTCTTTATCGTGGAAAACCCTTTCGGGTAAAAAACCATGGCAAGATATTCCTTTTATTATCAAAAGGGGCACCAACCCAGATTACTTAGATGAGCACCAAACCACTGAGAGCACCAACTCTTCTTCGAAGCACCATCTCCGAAAACACCGAAGCACCAACTCCAGTGGCTGAAGCACCAATTCCAGACTTCGAAACACAAACAAGGAACTCCAAACTTCTAATATAATCTGCACACTGTCTTAGCTCTTTCCAATTAGCATTTCATATCACGCAGAACCAGTCACCTCTCAATCTCATATATCAAGTCTGATTTTGATTAGTTTCAGAACAGCTGAATCAGAATGACAATCATACTTCACCTCAATAGAAATTAACGGCATTTCATGAACACACTGTGAAGAAACATACACACAACCCCCTTAGGCAATGAAGTCAATGCATATGCCAATTACACCCATGTCCTCAGCACTTTCAGATTCTCTTTTCAACGACTCTGACACTTTACACAAAGGCACTGATAAACTTTTACAATCAATGCATTATACTGCTCAGAATGATCCAGCATATGTAAGAAGCAAATAATCCATAATCTCAGTCACAATACATAAAGTCGACCCTATTTGTAGCAATATCAGGGGACCATACTCCATTAAAATCAGTATGCATTCATGAACAGAACAAACCTTTCTGAACTTCGATCTCACAAAAATAACTCAGAAAGATATACTTGGCTTTCGCAGCTCTAACACACATCTTCTCGATGGAATACCTATGCACTCTCCATTCACACCTTACTTAGCTCTCCACAGCTCGACTCACAACACAGGATTAATGCAATGAACGAATTTCACAACTTTCCCGTCAAGGCCACACAAGGTAAAACAGTCCGATGAAAACTTTTTACACCGAAAGACCTTGACCACCATATAGAATCTTCACAGCATATTTTTTATTTCTCCGAAGAAACGCATCACATATTCACGAACTCATACCATCTCCAAAGATTCACACCCGAATCTCATAACTATCAATATTGCGAAACTTCAAATATCAAAACCATGACTTTTCCATTTAAACTCTTAGTACGCCACACATAACGCATTCTATTCTCCACAAAGAACCAACGCTACTGAAGAAGAAGTTGTCAGACATGAAGAGCCCAACACAAGTGATACTGCAGTAGCTCCTGCATATTCATAGTTCCTCTCATACTCATGTAGCTGTGTCTTGTGCCAGTGCGCCAGATAAAATTTAATACAACTGCCTTCACGTCTTCCCCACGGCCTGTAGCTGTCTCCACTAACATATTGATTTTAAATAAAAGCTCATATTTCCGTTTTCAATAAGGAAACCGCCCTTGATCTGACTTCTTCAGAAAAATAAATCATTATAAATGTGAAGGAGTAAAATGGAGCCGCCAGGAAAATAATAGAAGGTTGCCTCAATCTTATGGTCTCCAATTTAAAAAGCCACCCAGATTCGAATAAGACTATCTGGCTCCAACAAATCAATAACCGGTGCAATAAATCCATGCCATCAGAAATTATGAAAGCCATTTATCATACTGTATTCAAAAAGAAACGTGGGCTCTGAAATATTCACATCATAATTAAATTCTCCTGAAACATCTTCCACCTGTAGCTTACCATCTGCAAAGAATAGTACTAGCACTTGCAGCCGGGGGAGCTGCAAGGAATACGCCGATAGTTTTATATAATTTCCTGAGCATTATTGACCATGTGTCTCACACATCTTCTTGCCTTGTGAAGAATTCTGCAGGTTTGCTATCTGTGTGCTTCACAATATTGCTGGGTGTATGATATACTAATTGCTTTAAAGTAATTTTCTTGACTGAGGGCAAATATAGAAATGTGAATCACAGTTGAAACAGGGGAGGTAGTTTCAAAAATATTGTCTGTCAAAATTAATCTTTCCTGCGTAAGTGTTAAAAAGAGATTCAATATGTATGCAGTAGAGATTGTAGATATTCTGAACCAATTTTAACTGATCATTTACCCCCAGGGTACTTAATTAGGGAGGCACAATAATTTAGTTAAGTGTGCATCCAAGAATTTTTCATTTAAGCTACCATGAGATACCGAATGCTTCATCCCATGAACAGACAGCTGCACAACATTGTCTGAGCTCTCATCTACAAAATTCACTTTAGAGGAAGTATATACAGATTGGACGATCTGCTACACTTACTTCAAGTTTGGATCCAAAGTCTGCAACAATGGAAACTGTGGAGCGCAAAATCCTTGTGTTCTCAAGCTTGTCAGTACCCAACACATCCTTCAAAAAGTCTAAGATACAATAATTATTGATGTTGAAGGTACACTTCAGATGCTAGTTCTAAACATCCCTGTACACATTGTTGTGCCCATGATTACCTCTTGACATACTGTACAGCATTAGGGACCTTACAAATTACCCCTGAATAGCACCACAAGCCTTACAAATCACCCTGAAGAGCACCCCAAACCTTACAAATTATCAAGCCATGCCAAAACACTATATAACACCCAAGATATATAGAGCCGATTGCATCTTTTGCAGAAAATGGCAGTCTTTATGTTATAATGAACTTGCATGCTAAAATACTCCCATTAATGTGATAGGGATCAGAAATTGGGGGAGGTTGCCAAAAACATAGAAGTTTTAACATTCAATAATATCACTAATCTGCCAGGCTTTGAATCAGTGCAAGCCTTCACAGAGAAGGGAAATTGAACAATTCTGACATTTGCCAATCTATCTGCTATCCTATTGTTCTCTCTGAAATAACGATTAAAATGAATATCTTGAAAACTCCCCCCTGGAGCCTAACTTC
This sequence comes from Sequoia sempervirens, assembly GCA_007258455.2. NCBI lineage: Eukaryota > Viridiplantae > Streptophyta > Pinopsida > Cupressales > Cupressaceae > Sequoia > Sequoia sempervirens. The sequence goes on from VDFB02352788.1 coordinate 36,333, forward strand.
TTCAATGGTACTTTTAAGATTTTAATCTCTAAGATAATCATTTTGGTTTTCATCTTGAGTGCCCCAGTAGTCTTAATTTGACACTTTTTAGGTCCCATTGACCTATTTTGGTCAGTCTTGGATACTTAAATAATTTCTCTTTCTTTAACTCAAATCAGAAGCAAAGCTAGAAGAAGGTCAAAGCTTTCACATGATATGAAGTTCTAAAGAATTCTAAAAAAATCAGTTTTATTATTACAAGAAAGTCATATTGTGCAAGAAAAACCAAACTGTGTTTCTGTTGAGATGGTTTGGTATGTGTTATGTCAATATTCAGCGAGTCTAGTTGCTCCTCATCAGCCCTCATTAGCTGTGGATGTTGCTTTTTCAATTGGAACTTGTCCTCCTTTGCAAGTTAATTAATTAGGATGGCTACTACCAAATTACTGAAACTGACTTCATAAATACTCCTCAGTCTAGCAGAAATTTTGCCATAAAACATTAAATCCCACAATGCACAAGATATATCAATGATTTTACAGAAGCAAAGAGAGCCTTTAAAGCCAATCCCTTATTCCTATGTTTGAATCTGTATCTTTGACACATGTATTGTGTAAGGGGTTCTCCTTGTTAATGCTGGAGTTTTCATGCCACAAGGTTAGTTGAAGATGGGTTTTGGTTAGCTTTTGTTGTTGTTATGATCTAGATTGACATGTACGAGAAATATAGAGGCATACACTTATTTGCAACTTGCCAGCTAACTATCTGAAGTCTTCCAAATGATTAATTGAATCATTTTATGGTTATGACTCTGACCACAAATTTATATACCTTCAACTCCTTGCTACGTAACTTCTACAATTGTATTGGTTCAATGGCCACTTATAATTTTCACACAATGCAATTGCAAATGAGAGAATTTAATTTAACTATGAACCTTACAATAAACTACCGACAAATTGGGACTATAATACCCTCATCAAACTTGAATTTAATTGAAAATTCCTAATGATGGTCTTTTCAGCAAAATTTCTTTATGAAGTCTTTAAAAGTGCAAGCATTCATCATTAATACACTTCACAAAGAATGGATAACATTGGGAGTCAGAGCATGGAACTTGTTTCACACCATACGATTGAGCGTGTAGAAAAATGGTTACCATTATTATAACCTCAAGGCAGGGGAATCCAGAAGATGTGAGTGAATTCTTCTGAATCTACAACGAGCATAAATAATAAAATATATTGGTATAACAATGTGATACATGTCCTGCATCTTGTCTTGTAGACGTCAAAATCGGTACAAAGATCTAAAACTTAGTGCAATATCTGTCCCCCTTTCTATTCTATTGCCTTATTCCTGAGACAAGCCACAATAACTAAATTGGTCTTGTGGTTAGCATGGGTGGGTGATTTGCCATTGGGTGGTCACAAATTTATTGAAGTCATCAAGAGCACGAAAAACAGAACATGCTCATGACCAATTTTACCTAAGTTCAGCAACCTGATGGACGAGTTCACGTGGATGAGATTAGTGCACATTAACACATTTCTATTGGTCCTTTTGATTGTACATGTATTGAGTTTATGCTGCTGGCACATTTCTATCGCTCCTTTCATTTTGTCAATCCTGGGCCCCTGGCACATTTTTATTGCTCCATCATTTTGTCATTCCCATCATGATTCCAGTTTTCTGTTTCTCAAAACATTAATTGACTTAAAGTCTGGTGATGAGATTATGACTGACCTAACTGTTGTAAAATAAGGGTTTCATGACTTAACATCAGCCACTGCAAGTACACTTGAAAGAACTTTGAGCATTTGGAGGACATATATTTAACATCTGGTGTCCCCTGGCCCTGAAATGCCCCTTTTGAATATACTGGTACATAAACCCAGAGATAACTAAAAATATAATGAAGTCTATAGCATTTACTATAAGCATTGTACTTCCAAAAAGACTCAAAACCACATTGATATTTTGGAGGATACTGACCAATGCATGAATCATTTCAAAAAAACCATATATTAGAGATTGGATAGAGTTGCAAGGTGAAGGATTGTGGCTATTTAAGGTCGTCACCATGAATACTGCTTAAGTAACTTTGAGAAATCAAGGAGTGCCAAGATCAAGGAAAGTTCTTGTAATCCATCAAGAAGCATTAAAAAAACTGATGAGAGGCCTTTGCTGTACTAATTATGTCTTGTAATGTTATGAATTTAGAGTTTGCCTGTTGCTTGAAAGAATTATTTTTTTGCACACAATTTGTCACTATTGGAATATTTCAAACCTAATGGAGTCTATGGAATAAATACAAAACAAATTAACCTTTGCTGTACAGCTTCTAAATTTTTTTTAAACAAAGATATAAACCTGGAAGCTGATGAATATCAACTCAAAATCAACATATTTTAACTGTATTGCCTGAGTAATAGTGAAAATGGGAACATCAACTAACCTTGGCCAGGCCATGTACATAAATATGAGAATAAAATTTATACTGCAAACCAATTTAGGCCAAGATGTATTGTGTGTAAAACATGTGAAAAACCAAACGGACTACTTACAAAAATAGCATTGTAGAAGGCTTCCATAGGGTGAACTAACTGCGGTTAAATGGGCCACTGCTGGGTTAGTTTGAACCGCAGTAATCTCAATAAAATCTGGCCCAACGCCCTGAAAAAAATAATATGGTTCAAGCTGAACCAGAAAAAAAACAAAGGAACCTGAAAAGGATTAGTTTTTTTCTTCTTCTTTTTTTTATTTGTCTACGACCTCCTTAGGAGGTTTTATCGGATTTGATCTGCGGACCTGTAGATCTGGAAACCAAAAAAAAAAAAAGACAGCCAATTTATACAAAATGTGTGAGTTTGCAGGGGAAGAATGGCACCCTAAGGCGAAGAAAATAATGCTGGAAGAACTAAGAAGCACAGTAAGCGTGAAGATCTGTGGCTGGCGGTGGAAGGCGGTGTTTATGATGTTATAGAATGGGTAAACAAGCATCTGGGCGGCGACCTGGTGCTGTTAAATCTGGCAGGGCAGGATGTGAGTGATATATTCATTGCGTATCTTCTTCCTTCTACATGGAAATATCTGAGGGCATATTTTGTAGGATATCTGGATGGCGAAGATGTTTTGGAATCCACCAAGGATTACCGCCTGCTAAACGAGCAGAGTTCGCAGGAAAACTCTTACGAAAGTCAGACAAACTGAAATCAATCTCCAATGCAGGTTCACAAGAAATATTGCCACCCATCAAGCAGCTCCGTAGCAGGTTGAGAAAGAATGCGGTGGATTTACCCGTACCTGCCAGCAGGACTAAACTTTTACCCCCTTGGTGGTCACGGTGGGTAGCAAATCCAGCCCAACAAACTTTACTGGCGGCACAAAACCCGGCATGAGACAACTTCCCAGCTGGAAGCTCACGCTAAATATAGCCTATCGGCTAAATAATAAAAAAATGTGATATCGATCACTCAGAAAGATGTCTTATTGAACATGTGTCCACAATATTAAACTCAAAACCTGAACCATATTGCTGCATGGAATAAAGTTGCCCCATAAAGAGTAAGCCGATAATATTTTATCATCGCCTTAGAAAGATTCAAATTATTAAGCCGACCATGAAGAAGGAAATGTCAGAATTTAAAATGCCACCTCACATATGTCTAAAACAATAATCTCCTGCTAACACATAAGGTCCATGATATGTTTTCAAAAAGTCTTCTAAACTGCCTTAATAAGCCGATTTTCTTTGACAAGTAAACCTTTGAACATTTGACTATTCAAACGCTGACAAGACAAGCTGATATGGTAAGAGACTTGTTGACAAGAGGACAAGTAAGCTGCTGATGCAGACAACCAGAAAGCTGAAGCACACAACTAAGCAGTCAAGCACCTCAACCAAGCAACCAAGCAGCTCAAGCAGGTGGGCAAGCAGGTCAAGCATTTAAGCACACAGCTCGTCCTTGACATCAATGACAAAATATTCCAACATTCCCAACACCATTATTTTAAAGTGTTTATTAACACTATATGTATATTAATTAATAAATATTAAATTTTAAAAATAATTATTAAAAACAAACAAATAAATAAAAATAAAATAAAGCAAAAAAATCAATCAATAAATAAATTTTAAATTTAAAGTTGGTGACCAGGTTATAGGTCCCAGGTGCCTTTTTCCAGTAGTTATTAACATGAAGATGGAGTATCATGGCGGGATATCTGGAAAAACTGATGTTTGACATAAATTCAACTTACAATTTGGGATGCAAACCATAGAGAGCAAATTTTCTGAGATAGGATGAAAACCTTATCCTCAGTCCTCTTATTAACCCATTTCATATTCTGAAATTTCATTGAACTGAGGTTAAAGTGCTTTACTTTCAGGACCAGTGCATAGGCAGAGATAGGTAGAAGAGGGTGACTGGACAACCAGACCTGTAGTTGGAATGCTCTGCTGTACCTTACTGTTTTGAACCCTCCGCCAGTCAGGTGCATAGATCAGGTCGGCGTTGGGGCGAGTTGTCAGAGGGTCAGCTGGTCGAGAGGAGGAGCAAACTGGTTTAGCAGGGATAGTGACCTGTATAGAGGTAAATTAAAGAGATACAGAGATCTACAGATATCAGAAATGTGCAGAATCAAAGAAGAGATAAAATCAGATTTCACTTGGGAAGGCAAATCACAGCAGATAGGAGGCAGATCACTTGCACATACCGATTCATTCTGTATCCAGCCCTAGGCAAGCAGACAAAGGAGCCATCAGCGCAGCAGGTGAAGATCAATATCAAGAGGACGCTGACCATTTTAGGGTTAACACGCTTCAAATCTGAACCATAATCCAAAAGGGAGAGAAGATCAGGTGTTATACTTGTCTGAAGACTGAATCAAACCCTCAACTGGGCGCTACAAATCTGATTCTAGAGCTTCTACCATCAATTGGGTGATAAGAAACAGCCAGCCATGAATTAAGACTTCATTTAATCCTTGGAAGAGAGACACAACAGGTCTAGACCTAGGTTTGGTTCTGGAGGTTATCTAATTGCCTCACAAAAACCACCCTTGGAAACAGACATTCTCTGGGAACAATGATCAGATCAGATCTACTGCTCATAACCAGCAATTGTAAACCTTCCTAAGTATCAAGTCCAGGTCCAAATATTTGCTTAAACTCAGATCTGAATCATAAATGTTTTAAGTTTGCAATCAGCAGTGAAGTCATAACAGATACCAGATACCAAGTCTTATTTAGTAGGCTACCCAGTTTTTGACTTGGAGTGTTTCCTCTATTCATTGTGGTAATGATAAACTGTGAAGATCCATCCTTTTCCAATTGCTTGAACGGTGACTTGAGGTGTTTACATTGTTCATCATGTTAATGATCAGCCATGAGGACCATCCACTTCCAATTGTTTGGTTGTCATGTGAATTGCCATTTTCAATCCTTCCAAGAGGATTATGCTTCTATTTCAGTATTGGTCCCTTTCAGAATTGAAGGTCTATTGATGTTCCAACCAGTAGACTTACTCATTCTATAGAAGGAAGCTAGACTCACCCCCGTTCTCCCCTCCTAGGATTGCCTTGTAAATAATCATTGAAGTTAACTTTTACAATGCCTTGCCATGGAGGGTAAGTGGGGGAGAGTGGGGCAGGTTGGGTGTGTGATTGGAAGGAATGGTAGTTAGTACTCCATCCTCTTTACACTTTGTATAGTTGACCCATTAATGTGTTGGTGTTTGATTCTCTGCCTATTCTTTAAGGCCACCTTATCCTTGAAAGTGGTCCTGCCAGATACCGATTTCTTGCAGCCATTTATCAGTAGTTTGATTGTCACTTTAATCTGGCTTTGCACCTTGGGCAGTTTTGGGTTTTGTCTTAAAAAAAAATACATATGTTCCTCTACAGCCATATTTTCCATAACACAATTGAAGAGATGATTTTCTAGAGGTTTGTCACTTGGAAATTCTTTCTTCTATAGGGCTAAGATAGTAATAAAGGTTTTAAACTTTTATGTTCTGTGGGATGAAACAGGCCCATTCATTCAATCAAGACCATATTTGAGCTATGTACTCGCAGTCAAAGTTGGAAAACTCAGACTCAACAACCCAAATTTTGATTCGGACTTGGGACTTGGCAAAATGTTGGCCAAAAAAAAAAACATAATTATACAAAAGAAACAAAAACTAAAGCATTTAGAGAATACGTAAGTTCATTTTGATCATCAATGTTATAATTCAAAGATTACATGTCATATGACCCTCAAATCAACAAATGATGCCTTCATTATAAGACTCGACGAGTTTTTCACAAGGCTTGGCAGAGACTTGGTGAGTACCTAGCAAAGACTTGGTGTGCAAGTCATGTTGACTTGACATGTTTTGCTAAATGACTCGTGAGTTGTGGCAAGTTTTCCATATATACTTGCAATGAAGGAGCAAGTGTGTTATACACCTTGCATAATGGCATTTTAATGTTGTTCTTAGAAAGGTGTGTTGTACACCTTGTGTAATATCATTTAAATGTTGTTATAAGTTGCGGTCGTTATAAAATGGGACACCACACTTGGTTGTTAAGTTGATTCTCCATGTGTAATGTTTTACTCAAGGTTACAAGACTTGCCTAGAATTGGCAAAACTCAATCAATCCTGAGAAGGGCAAAGCTAATTGAGGCCAGCAAACTCGTGATCTAGCTAACTAGCTAGTTTTGTAGCCAAGACTCAACTATCTAAGTCAAGGTGTAAAAATAAGAAAAAAAAGAACAAAAATTAAAAGCGTTCAAACTTAACACTCTGAATGACCTCAAGCACTCACAAAGCATATTCATTTCATTTGCAAGCACAAGAAAGAGAAGAAAGAGTATTGGAGCAAAAAATTTAAGCAGCAAATGTTGGATTGAATGCAAGCTGGGTAGGTTTGTAATAGCCCTCAATGCATCTAAAATAGTCTATGGTGCATTTGGAAGAGCCCACCATTGATTTAGAGCAGCACACCATGAATTGAAGCAAATTTTAGAAGGCATTTTTCTATTTTGAATCTTTTTCAAACATAAAAATAAAATATCATGCATTTTCTACATTTGTTTAATTTTTTTTCATTTTAGATTTATGGAACAAGAAATAAAAGAGGGAAGCTTAACAGATCATTCTATCACTTACTTGTGGGGGTGGCCTTCTTATTCCCTTCACTGCCTCTATGGGAATGGAACCTTGTTCAATGGTGTAAAGCTCATCATTCCTCACTGCTTGCCCAAATCCTTGGAGCAAAATTAGGGATAAATCATAAATGTATCGCATCAAGTATTAGTTATTAAATTTTAGGATTAAGTTCTAATATTTAACTTGTGTTTGAATCCATACTATTCTTGTATTATTGATTAGGATTGAAAAAATGAATAAGGTCCATGATTGAACATAATGGATGATCAAATTATAAATGTTTTTAGTCTTGACACTGGTCTCAAGTAAGTATTTTGCACCCTGATAGTGGCACTTAAAAGAGATGGAATTCTCCTTGCGGAAGCAGAGTGGTCCAGGCATGATTGTAGTTTGGCATTAAGATAGAAATCATTTATTTCTTTCTTGTATGACTGATTCATTTACATCACTAAGCAATGCAAAAATATGAGATGTAGTATTTATGAAATCTCTATGGGATTGCTGACTGAAAAGTCCGCAGTCACACTCATTAACATAATATGATGGCATTTATAATGAGTTGGAAGGAATGAAGATTAGGAGTAAAGAAGGGTCAGTGTAAAATGATTTCCCAAACATAATTTAAAATTTTAGACGAGTACAAAACACCAACAGTTTGGGACTTAATGTTTCTTTACTCTAAATTCATTGTAACATGATTTGTATTTGTTAACAAAAAGTATTTGTCTGTCATTGTTTTAGAAGTGAAATTCCAATGAATTAAATGTAAATCAGTTGGAGGAGCTACTACTCATTGTTAATGAAGACTGTTAAGGTAGTATATTAGCTGATACGTATTTCAATTTCTGAATGCAGGTTTTACTTGAGCTCTCTAGAACTAGAAACAGGATTCCATTACCAAGGTCAATTAGTGGCCCTGGCATAGCATTACCTCCTGAGCAGGACACACTAATCAGTCCTAATTATCAACTTGAAATTCCAAGAAAGGCAAACTCTCAAGCTATTGATGAGATGGAAGTTGATGAAGAAGAGAGTAATAAAGTTGATCCTGGGACATCTTTTCAAGAGCATAAGACAGATCAGGATGCTGCTTCTCAGAGAATATCATTTTCTCTATCTGGAAAGCGTTCTCGATAAATTGCATATTGTTTTCCTTGTAATTCTCTTGTCTGTAAATGAAAGTTCAATAAACCATATCGAATAGAAATCAGGTTCATAGAGGATTAGAACATCAATTTCAGATGACAGTTTTTTGGCATCTTGTTGTCTTCCAGTAGTTTTATATTAGTGTGGGCCAAAATAAAACACATGCTTAGAATACTTTTTTTGCATAAAGTATGTTCCAAACTTTTTACTCGGAAGAGAATTAGTTTCAAAAACAAGGGATTGAAAGCCATGTATAGACTCCTATTTTTGAGGTGTGTGCATTTCAATGCAAAATCAGTGATTGTGGCAGGCAATGATGGGGTTGGGCAGGGTTTTGATGGGTGGCAGGAGGCAACGGCTTATCCAAGGATGGCCCATTAGAAGTTTGCAACCCTCCCTTAATCTGGCTGTCTGTTAGATTTTTGCTCTTAGTTGATCCATGCTTTTGTCGTGTTTTCTTCTTTGGCTTGCTGCTGCTACACCCTTTTGAGGGCAGATCATTGTAGTTCGATGTTCTGTATCTTTATCTGGTGTTAGTTTAGGGCTGGAGCCCCTTAACAGATATCCCCATATATTGATCTAAAAAATAATAATATATAAAATTTATTTATTTATAACTCACTGAAATTATCATTTAAATATAACTTAAATCTTAAAATTTTAATTTAATTTTTAAAGTCCTAATTTTCAAATGATATGTAAGGAATCCAAAGTAATGAAATATAGCGACATATGGTATATGGGGAACACCAAAAAACCCTCAAATGTTACTATTTTTAAATAAGACTGAAATCCAATTTTTATCTGTACAGATGATTTAAGGAAAATTTTAATGTTTTGGGGGTATTTATTAACTTTTAGTTAGAAATCACCAAACTAATAGGACAAAGCCATTAGAGTGCCGTAGGTATCTTTTCATGAAACTTGGGAGAATTCCAGATGAAACTTGATTAGCTGGCACCCTTGATATGATATTTGAAACAACACCACATTTTATCTCTAAATTATTTTGTTTATAGCAAGTTCGATGATGAGCATATCTAAAGAGTAATATAGTGGTATTGAATTTTAACAAAAGTAAATTTGAAAAGTTACAGCATGAGATACTGAATCTTTGACAAGCTTTTATACACTTTAATAATTAATTGTCACAAAAGAGGCAAGGCTAGCTTGAATTGATTAGCTGGAAATAGAAGTTGAAAGTCATGCAATTGATCACAGTTGAAGAGGCAAAAATATTGCCATAATAACACCCTTGATATGATATTTGAAACAACACCACATTTTATCTCTAAATTATTTTGTTTATAGCAAGTTCGATGACGGGCATATCTAAAGAGTAATATAGTGGTATTGAATTTTAACAAAAAGTAAATTTGAAAAGTTACAGCATGAGATACTGAATCTTTGACAAGCTTTTATACACTTTAATAATTAATTGTCACAAAAGAGGCAAGGCTAGCTTGAATTGTGTTATTTTTGAATATTCTCATATCCAAACTGCTTCTCAGGCTGGGTTCCTTTTTTATTGATCCATGAGCAAGATTTTGTACCTAGGTTAAAGACAAATGGTTTTGGCCGAAACATCTTTTGGTGTAAAGTCAGATTTACATAAAACATATAACTTTTCTGGCCAGTTTCTGTCATGATTTGTATGTGAGACAATAAACTATTCAGTCCGTCAAAATTGTACATAAAAGCAATAATTCAACAGATCTAGATTTTTCAGGTAAACAAATACGAATAATAAAGGTCATCCAGTCCCAGAATAACAAAATTGTCACTAAAGCTTTGGACAAAGAGGTTCAGAACAGAACTTGAAATTGCATTGCGTAGGAAATAGTTGTAAATTTGATCTACTGGGTCAGATAAGAAAAAACAAAAAGACATGAACAGGAAAAACAGTTAAAAGAATTATCAAAGGAAAAATCCAGAGATTTGACAAGACCATCATACAAAGATTCAAGAAAAGACAAGCATAAACATGCAAAGGATTCATTTACGTGTGAAGCATTTGGTGAAAGCATGAAAGCTCACAAAGAATTGAAGCAAGTACCTTATAAGTTATAAGGACTTCCAAAGGGATCATATTAAAGATGTCGAGCAGGGACAGAGTGGATATAGAAAAGATCATTGGAATTTCACTTCTAAAACAATGGCTAGTACCAGTAAAGAATCTAGCTGCCTCCAAATGAGAACCAAAAAAAAGCATATCAGCAATTGCCATCATAAATGTAAATAATATATAGATGTATGAAAAAGCACTTCTCAAGTTTATCCATCAATGTCTCTTACTCTGTTGCAAAACCTAATCGTTCGGCCAAAGGTGTTATGACCAACAGACTGAAAAAGAAAATCCATCCCTGCAGCATAGATTATCCTCAGATTAGAGTCCACACAACTTACAACAGGCAACGGAGTAAAGTGTTTGGATATGCTTTCCATTGCATAGATCGGTGAAACAAAAAGATGCTTTTTTATTTAGAGAGACTATGCAATAGTTGTTTTCCTAGCGTAAACGATTTGTATTTTCTTTTTCCAACCATTAAACAAGGGGTGGTCTGTTTAGAACATTAGAATTTAGAGTCCTCTTTGGGTTGACTTTCTTTTACTCACGAGGCATTCTGTGTTGGGTGGACTATGGCCAGAGAATCTGGTTTTCACATCTGTATTTTATTCCAATGGATCTTCCTTGGAGATAATAATTAGCAGCAACACCAACTGTTGATTGTGGAGGCCAGGGGAAAAATCATCTGAACCTTCCTGCAACCATACTAACAATAAAATTAGATTGGACTAAATTTACTTATTAGATTATATTTTTTTTAGCAGTTTTTTTCTTCTTCAAAATTCAGTTGATTATTACTGCTACATATGAAAGTCTTAAATTATATTATTCATTTAAGTTTGATTTGAAATAATATATATGATACCTAATTTAAATTATTTAATTTCTAACATTTACAATAGAGTTTGATTTGAAATAGATATTTTATATGAATTTATTCTACTTAATGCAGAGGGAAAAAATGAATTCAAACAAATATTGTACTTTTTTTTTTACTATGTGTACTTTATTTTAGTGTTTCTAATGTATTATTGTTTAATGTTTTGATTTATACCTTTCTATCACGTTATGACAAACCTTCAACAACCTCAAGATATTATTAACATTTCAAGCACTAATTCAGAAGTAACCATAACCTCAGTGAACACTTCCTCACCATCAAATGAATCGTCTACATCCATAATTTGGCATGGAATTCATGAAACTAACATATAATTTTTTGCAAACATGCCCAAATATATGAATTACACTTCTCTTCTCTAACTCTATATTACTTATTGCACAATCAATTTGATTCCCAACAAATATACAAAGTTTTAAATTAAAACTTATAAATTCAGTTATAGTATATAAAATACAATCAACATAACCATTGCACCTCCTTTCGATGCAAGTGCTAGTTTAGTGATAGTTATTAATTTAACTAAAACCTATTCCACAAATTCAAATCATTGCATAGGACAAGGTGGCAGATAGACGAGAAGAATATATCACCAAATATTCTCACAATATATCTTCATCAATATGCATATTGTCTCAAATACTAATTCTTTTGCCTTCTCAGGCATTTTACTTCTAGGTTTGGTGGCCTCCCCTTTCAATTTTCCTATTCACATCTCCTCCTTGTCTTTCTCCCACTTATCTCCTCGCTGCTAGAAGACAAGCATTCTTACGTTTCTAGTATGCTAGCTAGTTATTCAGTCCTCCATCTCTTGTTACGCCATATAGACCCTCTTCTCTAGTACACACCTCATGGGCTTGATTAGAACTTCTACGCTTACTCTTCCTCTTACCACACACTGCTCTAAAATGTCGAGTTTTGGTTGACAGCTTTGTTGTGGTCTCTCTTCTTACTCACAACTCCTCCCTTCTGTCAACTCTTCTCCTACGTTGCCTTCTTTTTCTCAACTCTCCTTCCTAAACTTTTGTCGACCTCTCACTTTCTTCTTTTTACACTCACTCCAGGCTAAACTCACAATATTGCCTTTTTACTTGAAGTGTTAGTGGATTCCTTAATCTTGTTTGCCTTATGCTAGCTGCTACTCGACCTCGGGAGGACGGCTTAACTGGCACACTCTAAGCGTTGTCCGCTTAGGTCGTTGGGCCCACATTTAACCCCCATGTTCCCTTTGCCCATTCTTAACCCAACTTCTCCTGTTTGCAGTGTTTCCGTTACGAATTTGCAATTTGGAAAGTTTGACAGATTCCGTTCATGTGTCATTAACTCGGTTGGCTTCAAAATCCCATGCACCCTACCAAACTCTCTTTGCACATTAAATCGTTTTAATCCCACGCACCCAACAAAACTCTGTTTGCGCATTAAATAGTTTAATCCCACACATTAAGCAGGCAATTTTATTCACAAATTGAACGGTTTTGATATGTTTGCTGGTGGCGCTGATTGTACTGAGTGTATTGGATTTATGTCAAGTACATCCTCTAGAGATTATTATTTCCTTGTTGGAGCCTAGAAGCTCTGGCTTTTCATTTTTGCATTGTTGTAACATTCATTCTTCTTCGGTGGTGGTGGTATTGTGGCCTGGCCTCCTTTTTTGCAATCAGAAATCTCACTCATTGTGCCTCTCCATTGCATAGTGAGTGTTACTCATCTTTCCTCTCATTTTGTTTCTTGATGTGTGAATCTTTTAAGGTAGTCCCATGTTTCTTAATTGACAAAGTTCATTGTGATTGGTTGTATGTCCTAGTGAAAAAAGCCACAGAAGACAGAGCAACCATTGTTAAACAGGATAAAAACTTCAATTCACACTAAACTTACTCCTGCAATGACATCAAATTTTTAATATTGGTTTTTAATTGAAAATTTAAATCTTTGAAGGTTTTTTTTTTGAAATTTTATTAATAAACTAAAGACTACTTTAACTGGAGAAAATATTCAATTTCACAATCAGTAATTGCTCTTGCAAAGTACTCTGCCTACCATGACCAGTTCCATTCCTTGTGAATCCGTTTGTTAATTTATTTTATTCAAACTCAAAGTTTAATCTCATTGGAATTTAGAAAAGGGAGCAGATGAATTAATAGAATGCATTAACCCTGGCCTTAAACCTTGTTCCAACATATATTTAATATATTCAAAGGAGATAAAAACTTAATAGTTTCTATTGATTTATTCAGATATTGAATCTCTATGAAGAAAATCTAGGATGAAACCACCATTACACTTTGGACACTTGGCATCTTGGCCCCAAACCATGAAATACATTAAACATCTCTGGCACCCAACAAGCTTCATCACATACTTAGCCTCTTCTGCAATATTATCATTATTTTCTTTCCAGTCTTGAGAACTTTTGAAGTAGAAAAATTTAGTTCAAGGTCTAGTTTTCCTCCATTAAATTTGAATTTTGAGCTTTCTTTAGTTTCTTCAGAATTCAAGTAATACACTGCTCCAGTCTGCAACACGACAACCATATATACATTAAAAATCTAAGTACACAATCCGTACACCAATATCTGTAGAAAAAATTCATCATACTGACTGCAGGACAATTATACTTATACCCAATACTAATGATAATAAAATTGGTTTAATCAACTCACCTTCAAGTCTAAGCATTTCTCCCACCCAAAGGGAAGGCTGTACTCTTAATCCAATTCCAAGAGACGAAACTCAATCAATTCAGACCTACATGAAGATGAAGAATATGGTGAATTTCTTGTACTCCTTCCCAATAGTTGAAGAGTTGTTGAATTACCCTCATAATCAAGAACTCTAGGCTTAGGCTGTAAGGCCTCCTTATCTTCATCCCATCCATTTGACAACTCTCTCTCAACAACCATATTTCACAAGCCTGGATGAAAAACACTGGTGCTCAGGAAGAATGTCTGTAAGTACATATATAAGAAAGTCATATAACTTTTCAATTCTACAAAACATAAAAGAAAGAGCCACAAGATATGGAGAAGATTCTCACGACAATTATTACATCGTGATACCTATTAAGAGAAGAATATTTTGTGTTGTGGTGTATGCTAGGTCTTGCTTCAAGAGACAAAGCTTAAGTTAGATTTTATTAAAGCTAATTGTTTATCATTTTTACACACAATGGTCCTTTTTCTTTTTCTTTATCGTTGTGATAAATAAGGATATCGATACAATGGTACTTGAATATTTGAATTGTGGTATAGTTTATATTTGGGACTAGACCAATTATATGTCTTGCAAACAAACTAATAGGTTACTTCACTCTTTATAAATTCTAGAGGGAGTATATTTATGAGATGTGAATGTAATTTATAAAGGTTTCTTTCTATTCATTATCTTTTAACAGAGATTGACATATTCCTTAATATAGGACTATTACTCTTCTATGTGATAATTAATGAGCTATATATGTAGTTTCTAATCTAGTGGCTAATGCTAGAACTAAACATATTATTATTCATTATAATATAATTAGGGCGTGCATATATAAGGGGACGATTAACTTCTAGTATTTCCAAACATAAGATCATGTTGTACACATCTTCACCAAGCCTCTTATCGGGGTTAAATATGTTCAATTGCAAAATATGATTGGATTTGATTGAGTTATTAAGGGAAGTTGCATTATGATATTTTCCATATTCTATGTGTGTTCTCCAAGTCAAGGAGATGTTAGAATAGTAAATCCAAGTTGTTTGGTCCAATTTAAGTGATGAGTCATAGCTAACTCACTTAGATAACTTAATACAATTTAATTGTGAAATTCATGCGATCATGTTTGGTCCTAAGAGAGATGTTTTTCCATTCTAAGAGGCCTATTTAGAAAGGAATCAATTCCTTATTACTCATTTATTCATTCAAGTGAGGTTCTTTAGTTTTAGTGTTCTTTGGTGGTCTTTGGACACCCAATATTTCTATTTATTGAACTTTGTATAGTACTTTTTTTGGAGCAGATGTTCATATATCTAATAATGAATGTTTGGACATTCTAATAATACTCACCTCTAGATGACACAAGAATTTTGGGTTTACAAATTTAACAAAGAGAAATTAAATGGTACACTAGTTATTCTTCTCATGGTGAACACTTAGAGACTTTTCTAATGTATGAATGATAACAACATAGCATAAAATTGTCATGATTACATTCTCAACACTCAAATTCTCTAATTTCAATAATTTTTGCCACAATTTGTAAGATCAAGTAGCATATTACATTTTCTATGGAAATTTACTCATAGTTATATTCATTCAATTTGTTATAGATCATAAAAGCTTAACTCGACTAATTTTAGAAGCATCCTCAAATTCAGGATGAAGAGAGTACACACTATAAATATTATATTTTTAAAAATTAGTAAAGAGATTGATGGTGCCATACAAGTTACTTTAAATTTAAACAATTGGAGAATTCAACTTGAGGTTTTTGTATTAAACATGTACAAATGCACACAACTAAATATGAAGAAATTCAAAGCCATTCATGGGAACTTTCCTTGAAAAATTCAAACCCATTGATACATTATAAAGCTTTCTTTCCAAGCATAAAGAAAGGAAACTATTTAAGAATTTTTTCAACACACTTATGAACATATTCATGGAAAGAATCATTTCATATCTCTAACCCATAACAATGAAATGCAAATTCAAGTAGTGGAGACAAACTTTAACAACACATTGAAGGCTCTTACAAAACCTATGCATGTGCCATGTGAAGTGCACATGGTCTTCAAAGACCTTCCAAAATTATAAACACACCTTTAACTAATACATGAACATATCTAATATGAATGGCCAACTAGGGCTTTCTAGAAGCCTTTAGATTGTTTTGAACATATCTACTATTATCGAGAGGGAGAGAGAGATAGGACTCTCCATAGTAGTACTATGATATTTTCTAACAACCCAACTTCCTTTCTTGTAATATTTGTTAGGGTAGGTTTATAGCAATCAATGAGAAAATGAGCAACAAGACTATGCTCTAAGGTACATAAACATCATGAATAATACCATGTCTTGACATCCTTCATTACTAAGATGAGGACCTTATCATTGAAACAGAAAAATTAATTAGTTTATAACTGCACACTCAATAAAATCAAATAAGGACAATCATATATGTTATTCATGACAATATTTTGATTTAATGACAAGGTTATCTTAGCGATATTAGATGTATTTTGGGATTATATCCTCTATATGTGTGGTATGGAATTTTTAAGTGATGTTGAATTATCATGAAAAGCCTCTTAGGTGATATGGGACTAGCCAATTAGTGATTACTATCCTATAAGAGAAAAATGGTAAGAGTTTTACATGAAATGATCTTAATCTTGATAATATCATTTATGACACTCCTACCCTTGATGGGACAATCCTTTTAGTTTTTGTGCTTGACTTTAATTGATGTCTAATAGTTGGAACCCTTCATAATTTAGTACCTAAAGAAATAAAGTATGCATCTACAACCTATTGTAAATCATTGTAAATCTATCTCTATCCATGGTTGAAGAGGTATGCATCTACAACCTATTTTATCTTAATTTCCTAAAATGTTAGGACACATTTACCAAGATTTTCATGTAGAAATAAAGGGTTTTCACAAGTATGATGCTTCCTTACCATTGAGATTCAAAATTAGGTTGTAAATTATTACAATTAGGTAACCCTAAGGTTTAAATCTAACAAAAGAAGATGCACCAAAAATATTTCCATATTCCAACACCAATTACATAGTAAAAATCTAGTTTTCTCCTTGTAACAATAATAGGTGGACTTTGATATCATATATGACATGTGTCGAACCTTGTAATAGGTGTTAGACACCAAAAAGTTTCCTCATATATCTTTAATAAGGGTAATGGATCCTACTTGACATTTATAGCTCGATCATGATAGCTAGGTGAGGGTTTTCAACACATACCAAACTATCAATTTTAGCCCCAAAAGTGTTGAGAAAATATAAGGTAATTAATGACATAGTAAAGGGAATTTAATGATGCATTCAAGTTACGCCATATATCCAATGATCCTTGTTCAAACCTTCATTCTAAACTACCTTCTTGCCATCCATTA